>APFE030239025.1:0-20455 GCA_000404065.3 Pinus taeda | reverse complement strand
CTGATAGTAAATGGGTCTCTCCGCTTGTGGTGGTACCAAAAAAGAATGGGAAATGGAGAATCTGTGTGGACTACAGGGAGCTAAATAAAGCAACACAAAAAGACCACTTCCCTCTCCCACTCATTGACCAAGTATTAGACACTTTGGCAGGAAAGATTTTTTTTTTTTTCATGGATGGCTTTAGTGGATACAATCAGATTCAGATTGCCCCTGAAGACCAAGATAAAACTACTTTTACTTGTCCTTGGGGAACATTTGCCTACCAAGTTTTACCTTTTGGCTTATGCAATGCTCCTACCACATTCGACAGGGCTATCCTTAGCATTTTTGCAGACTTAATAAATGAAGGAATTGAAGTATATATGGATGACTTTACACCATACGAAGATGATTTCGATCTAGCACTGGATACACTAGAAAAAGTCCTACAACGTCGCATTGCTACTAGACTTTATTTAAGCTGTGAAAAATGTTATATGATGATGACAGAAGGACTTATCTTAGGACACTATATTTCAGTAGCTGGTATTTAGGTATACCCAACCAAAATCCAAATACTTTTGCTTATTCCCACTCCTACCACTCAAACGGAGGTACGCAATTTTCTTGGATTCTCTGGTTATTACAGGAGGTTTATAGAACATTATTCGCATATTGCTACACTTTTGTATGCACTAACTGGTAACGTTGATTTTCTTGGATCGAGGGCTATTTGTTCCACACAGGGACAGACATGCATATCAGGAGATGCGTTCGAGAAGATGAAATCTTTGACATTTTGAAAGTCTGCCATGACGGACCATGTGGTGGACATTTCGCCGATCGCAGAACTGGACATAAAGTGCAGCAAACATGGTATTATTGGCCCGCGATTTTCAAAGATGCAAAGAAATTCATCCAAGCTTGTGACAGTTGCCAGAGAGCAGTACGCCCTGGTCAGTTTGATGAGATGCCTCTGAAACCACAGCTAGTGATTGAACCATTTAAGCGATGGGCTCTTGATTTTGTTGGACCAATTAACCCATCATCAAACCAGAAAACATATATTTTGGTGGAAACATAATATGTCACCAATTGGGTTGAAGAAGAGGCATTGCCAAGAGCTACAGAGGACTCTGTCATATAGTTCCTGTTCCATCTATTTGTACGTTATGGCCTTCCAAGAGAGATAATTACAGACGGTGGACCACAGTTTGTTGGGAACATAATAGCTGCAACACTCAACAACTATCAGGTCCAGCATAAAATCACTACTCCATACCACCCACAAGCAAATGGGCAGGTAGAAAGCATCAATAAAATTATAGAAGAAATCCTGACGAAAACCATTGCGTCACATAGACGTGATTGGGCTGCCAGACTACCTGAAGCACTGTGGGCTTACAGAACAACATGGAGAAGTGCCACTGGTTACTCACCTTATCAATTAGTGTTTGGAAAACAACCCATTTTCCCCATAGAATTCAAAATCCAAACATTACGAACAACACAAGAAATTGGCTTAGATCTAACTGAGGCACAGATTAATCGATTACAGTAGATCAATGAGCTGGATGAAATTAGGCTCTCTGCACTTCAAAACACTGCTTTGATCCAGCAGCAACGAGCTAAATGGCATGATGCTCTCATTAAAAATAAAGTCTTCCACGAAGGAGACTGGGCTCTTTTGTACGACTCCAGGTTTCAGGACTTCCCCGGGAAACTCCAGACTTGTTGGTTGGGGCCATACGAAATCCAGAAGGTACACGACAATGGTACCCTTACTCTAATCACTATTGACGGTTCTGGATATGCCTTCAAGGCAAATGGCCACTGAGTTCGTCTCTATCGTAAACCACTGACTCGGAAGTCCTTTTGCCAACAGCTACACCGAGACTCTGATATGGAGATTTTGGGGAAGGAAGAGAAGTCTTCCTCACCTGTAATTCATTAAGGAATTTATTTCTTTTTTACAGTTTGTACATAATTTCTTTTCTTGAATCATTTTTGTACATATTTTTGAATCAACGTTTTGTTGTTACTATTTTTGTTGTTCATTTTTTTCAAAATAACAACTTTTTCTTCTAGCTGTTTCTTTTTCAAAAGAACAACCCCCTTTGGATCAGCAGTCATTTTGTTGTAATTTTGTTCTTTTTCTTTATTTCTGTGTTCTGCTGTTCCTTTTCCAAAGGAACAACATTTTTTATTTCGGCTGTTCCTTTTCCAAAGGAATGACATTTGTGTGTTTTTGCTGTTCCTTTTCCAAAGGAACGACATTTTCGATTTCTGTTATTCCTTTTTTAAAGGAACGACATTTGTGTGTTTTTGTTGTTCCTTTTCCAAAGGAACAACATTTTCGATTTCTGTTGTTCCTTTTCCAAAGGAACGACATTGGTGTGTTTTGCTGTTCATTTTCCAAAGGAACAACATTTTCGATTTTTGCTGTTCCTTTTCCAAAGGAAAGACATTTGTGCGTTTTGTTGTTCCTTTTCCAAAGGAACAACATTTTTGATCTTTGTTGTTCCTTTTCCAAAGGAACAACATTTCTGTGTGTTTTGCTGTTCCTTTTCCAAAGGAACAACATTTTCGATTTCTACTGTTCCTTTTCCAAAGGAACGACATTGGTGTGTTTATTGTTCCTTTTCCAAAGGAACAACGTTTCGATTTCTACTGTTCCTTTTCCAAAGGAATGACACCTGTGTGTGCTGCTGTTCCTTTTCCAAAGGAACGACATATGTGTGTTCTGCTGTTCCTTTTCCAAAGGAACAATGTTTTCCATCTTTGTTGTTCCTTTTTCAAAGAAATGACATTTGCGTTTTCTGTTGTTCCTTTTCCAAAAGAACAACATTTGTGGTATTTTGTTGTTCCTTTTCTCAAAAGGAACACCACTTGCATGCTTTTGTTCTCCCTGTGAAACAACTTGTTCCTTTTGTTGTTCTAAATTGAGGATGCTTATTGTTCCTGTTCTTTCAAGTCTTTTAGAATACAGCTATGCACTTATGCAATGGATACAAAATCACAACATACTGAAATCAGTCAATCATAAATCACTATATTTATAAGAAATTACTCTGGATTGGTAAGAGGACATAAGGAAGGACATGCTTATTCATCATCTTTTGCTGTCATTGTTCTACTAATTCTACTCTAATTGGTTATCTTTATCATGTTGGTCCCTTTTAATCCTCTTTGATTATTATTCAGGAATAAGAGCAAAGGGTTTATATCTTCCTATTGAGATGTTAAGACTTCTTCCACCATTCCTACTCTTAAGGAGTGTTGAACCACCCTTTGTGTATAAATAGGGAAAGTACTTTATGAAAAAGAAAGAAAAAAGAGAAAACATGACTTATAAGTTGTCAAATGTAGGATAGGGGGTCTCATCAAGAGCCAACCTACCATGATCATGAGGACAAAAGCGAGGTGGCATTCCCACTATGGCCACCACACTAGGAATATGGTCCAAAATGTATATCAAATAAACAACCCTTGGAATAGGAGGTCTCATCACGAGTAGACCTGTCCACTTTTCACTCCTTCCTCGTGAATGGCATTATGGCTAACTGGTCACTAAGCCAGCATAATGGCCTACATTTTGATATCACACAACATTTAGTAAGCATACACAAAGGATCATGGTTCCATGGGTGAAATAAACAATTCTTCCAAGGTTATGGACACTTGTCGGTAGCAGAGCACTGTTAATGGTATTGAAGTCACAGTATTTACACCAATAGGTAAGTTATTAGCACCCTTCTGTTTCTTATGCCTTAGTAATCAATTATATATTATTTCCCAAACCATACAACGCATGAATATATATTATCACCAATCATGACAGAACAATTGACAATGACCACATGAGACTCTCTATTCACGGCAGATGTCTTATCCCCAACCTCACATCATCTCACCGCAGTCTCTTACGTATTAAGCGACGCAACTCTACGCCTCGATTTCGGTAATTTGCTACTTTTGTAAACATGGCATATTGCTATATGCTGTTCCTTAAGGACTCTGTTTCAGAGTGGGTGCTACTCCTTTATTTGACAGCTGGGACAGCCTATCACATTGCGGGGGGAGGTTAACCTCATCACTCCCTAGATTACGTGTCAGCTCACTATTCGGGAAGTTGTGTACTGGGGTATAGCACGGCTCAATGGTATACTATTTTTATTTTTTATTTTTCTACATGACTTGCTGTTCATAAGCCATTTCTATTTTATACTCTGCAACATTAGATTTTGAACGAGTCTTGCGTCTGTTAACCTCTCTGTGTTTCAACAGCAGGAACAACTGCCGTTCCATTGAGATTTTACAGCGAAACCATGGGAGGAAGATCGATTCGGAGAGAACCGCAAGTGTTAATAGTCTCTGCTGCTACCCGGGAAATCCTGGCAAGAGAAAGGTGGCTAACTTATCTCAACCTCTTGCAGGAATCTAACGAGACTGTGGAAATTGAATTCTTGCAGAACTTGCAAGAGGATCACTCCACAGTGAGGGGGAGACGCATAACAGTCACAGACGACATAATCGTAGAAGTCTCAGGACTGCCCGCTGCTGGACCTGTATGGATGTTAAAGAAGGAGAGATTGCAGAAGATCATAGAAATCTTCTAGGACGTAGGCAAGAACCTCACAATTAGAGGAAAGGGGGTTTTGCCAGCAGCACTAGGAGAGTCGTGGGCAGAATTGGCAAAGACCATTCAAAGCTACATCACCTATGAAGGCAGAAAAGATGTGGTAAGACCACGACATCTTAAACTCTTAGTTGTACTAAAGTAAAAATGCTCTACAAATTTACCTTCATTTTTGAATTCATTACTTCATGACATTGCACGAAGCATAAAAAGGGCATAGCATGTAGAGTCAGTTGTTAATCATCATGTGTTGATTTGATTAATAGTCAGCCATAGCCTCACTCAGTAGCAGAGCAGCTAGGAAGAACTAATTTCCATGATAAATGGGGGATTGACCACACCATCCCCAAAACGTAAACATGCCACCAGTACACCCGAGCGTCTAGAAAAATGCAGGAATTCGGCAAAGCGTAAACATGCCATCATTACACCCAAGCGGCCAGAAAAATGCAAGAAATCGGTCTGGCTAGCATGACTATGAGGGGGGATGGAGAAGCCCCAAGCAAACACTGGCCAGCCGGTAGAAATAGAAGATTAGCAACCCCCACGGCCGAAAGGGGAGGACGATGAGAAAGGAGTGCAAGAAGAAGAAGAAAAAGAAGAAGAGGCCAAGAAATCTGAAGAGGAAGAAGAAAATGAAGAAGAAGCCGAGCAATCAGAAGAAGAAGGAGAAAAAGAGGAAGAAGCCGAGCAATCTGAAGAAGAAGGAGAAAAAGAAGAAGAAGCCGAGCAATCTGAAGAAGGAGACAAAGAAGAAGAAGCCGAGCAATCCGAGTAGGAGGAGGAAATGGAACAAGAAGAAGGTAGCCCATTGTAGGACCCATTGGGAGAAGATGAATTGGCCAAAGTTTTGGCCAATATGGGCGAATATGACCAACCTTCCAGTCCATCAGACCTCCATGCCGAAAAGAAACCCTAGGAGGAAAATGCACCTGAAGAATCACATGCAAAGGAGGCAGAAGAAGAGAATCTACCTGTTCATGATGAAAAGATGATAGGAGATGTTGAACAAGAACAATCCGTTCCTAACCAGAAGACACCAGAAGAAATTGCGAAGGAAACAGGGGCAGAAAGAGAGGTCGCTTAAGAAATAACAGAACCAGTTAGGGTTCTTGCCCTGGAACAGCCAGAGTAGAACAGTGAAGAAACACCCCAGAGAGAAAATCCAGGAATTAGTCACAGTCCAGGCTACAGTGAATAACGTTCTGTTCCTTCTAAGGAAATTGCAGAAATTAGGGAATTGCGAAAGGAACAACAAAAATTACTGAATATAATAGTCCAGCTCCACCAACGGATTAGGATTTTGAAAGCAAGGCAAAGGGTAAAAGGACTTCAGGAAAGAAAAATGCAACCACTCCAGCAAAGCCCCTTGAGACAAAGGGGCGGCGGAGCAGACTCCATCCTGCTGTTCAAAACCCTGTTGAAAGCCAGGCTTCTGTTCCAAATGATGCTGAGAAACAGACTGTTGTTCCAATTGAAAAGGAACAGCAATGGACTGATATCAACGTTAAGATAGAAATGGATGAGATGTTGACCCGTGATAAGGAAATTCAGACGGAGGCACCACTTTCAGGAGTGATAAAGGTTATGAACTCAAAACAACGCAATAGGAAAGTTCAGGTAAAACTCCAGGCCTCCACTGCTGCATGGAAAAGAGATCCAAAAGTGGTAACCCTACGAAAGGGTTTGAAGCAAGCTCAGCAAGAAGCATAAAAGCTTAGAGAGCAAACAGTCCCTCAAGAAAAGTATGAAGAGCTACAGCAATAGCTTAGGAACGTCAATCTATCTGAAATCCAGGCCTTTGAAGGGTGGCAAAGGGAACAAGAGAAAGTCGCGAAGGTAACTCGTAGGTTAGATATAGTTATCAAGCAGATGGATACTTATGTTTTTTATACAATGACGTCTTAGCATGTAGAGCCCCTGCTAAGAATTATGCCTTGTTTTTAATGGAAAGATATTTGCAATTGAAAATAAAGGTTGTTAAAGCAGGTGCTCCCATACAAATTAACACCATCAATGATTTTATAAATTGTTGTAAGCACTACGGGGTAAAAGTTCAGAGACTACTGTGTGAGTTTTATTTACATAACCTTGTATTAGAACATGAGACCGAACTGAACCCTGGCCCTTTTGTTAGGGATATCCAATTACAGGCATTTATTTCATTTGGGGTTAATCAAATTAAATGGCTCAAAGCCTATAACGCTTTCCAAAGACAAGAAAACGGATTATATTTATGGATAAGAGCCGAGCCTAGGGATCAAGTACATTTATGGAGAAAACATAGAAACCTCATGAAAACTCTAGGTGTAATTGAAGAATTAGGACCCATGCATGAGGCAATCATTCGGTAGGGATTAGAATAATTTTTCTCTATCAAAGACCCTGCCATTGATGCAGCTAAATTTTAGTATCAAATCAATAATCTGAATATCCAGCTCAGGGAACCATTTAAGTATGAGAATTTTAAATTAGTTGCTAACTGCTTGCACCTCTATGGAGAAATCATTTTGAGGGCAAGGCCATCCTGGTTAGGATATAGGTTCCGGAGTCCAATTGTTTGGCACCCTGTACCCGGATACCAAGCCCTGTATGAGATGCCTGAGGGTCAGACAGGCCATTTCTTTGAATACCTAGTTAGACATCATGGTTGTAGGCCTTCACATGAGATTCCATCTCCAACCTACTCACTCACTGCCTTACACATCAACTACAATGTTTTCATGAGGGCATGAAAAAGGGTAAGCAGGGGGGTGTGTGGAGTACTAAAGAAGGTATTTTTTTGATGATTATTTCAGCGTCTTTTCATTAGAACTTACAAACCTTTTTGCATCATGAACTCAGAAAATGATAAAGATTTGTAATAAAACATGTGAGATTAATATGCAAGACGAAAACGCTGACAATTGTCATTTCCTTATGCAGGAAGGAGGAAAAATGAGAAGTTATCGTTCCAAAGGAAAGGACAAGGACAGGTTAACCGTTGTCCCTTTGATGGGAGACCGTATGCAAACAAGGAAAAGTAAATCAAAGTGAATCAGCTCGGGAAAGGAAGTGGTGATATCAGCTCGACGCAGGAAAGAAAAGAAATGATTGAGGACTAACGGTTCGGTGAATCATCAGGATCCTTGATCCTGAGGGATCGCTGTTTTATCTATTTCTGCACTTAGATTCTCTGCCGTCACCCTTATAAAAGGGGTAGCACTGTTAGCTCGGGAAGAGAGTTAGATATTGTTATGCTTTTATGTAATTTCGTTTAAGATCAAAACTTTGATCATTGAGTCTCGTTAAGAACTGCTCTATTGTAATTTCACTTTATGCATTAATACAAACTTGGTTACTATTTCATCTTTGAGTCTGGAATAACTTCAAGCGGTGTGCCCCTGGAGGCTAAGGGCTCGGCCCTGGAGGACACTTGCTCTTGTACCATTATGTTTGGTTTTTGCGTGGTTTGCTTATCGACGTTATTTGTTAATCTGATGTGTTTTATAAGTTTACATCACATGCTCTGTTATGTTTAATTTATTAAGGTTTCTAAAGACATAACTATTGTATTGACTCTGCATCATATTACTGTTCTTTTAGGTGTTGATATAATATTGCTAGCCTTTACAGAATACTGTTGTTGTTCCATTATAGAGCCTTTGTGCTATGCACTTGTTCAATAACATTGGAATTCATCTTGGAAGTTATGTTCTTTGCGATTGTTGGATTTATGAACAATGCTATTCTATTTTGAAATGCAGTTGTATTCTTTCTAACTGAGGTGATAAATGGATCAGATTACTATTTAAGTGTGTTGTGTGTATGTATGGTTTTCAAGTGCTATTCCATAATTTATCAGTAATCAATGTTGTTCCATTGTGTTTGTTATTCAATCCGCCCTTAAGAGTGAAGGATTGCCATTTGATTCCTGTAGATTACGATTAATACATTTGATCTGATAGACTAAGATGTTACTGCTTGTTAGACTTAGTTGTTGTTCTATTTCTTAACTGCTGTTCCATTTCCGGTTTGTTGTTCCATTCCAGACTTTCTGTTCCATTTCAGGTTTGCTATTCCATTTCAGATTTGTTGTTCGATTTCTTAATTGTTGTTCCATTTCTTATCTGCCGTTCCATTTCTTGTTATTGGTGTGAAGAACGATCTCAGGCTGTAGTGAGCATTGACATCTACTTTCCGGCTCCCAGATCCACGATCTGTTCTCTGATTTCCTTTTCCATTAGTTTCCAAAGGGATGGGTTATTGCTACCGAACCCTTGACTGATAAATTGCTTAGTTTTCTGAATGTGTGATTTAATCTTTTAAAGTAGTTAAGCTGTAAACAAGCATCCATTTACTCTTGTATTTTTAAACATTGTGCTACTAGCATTACTCTGGCAAATGATAGCCTCAGACTGAGACACTCTTTGAAATAAAAAAACATTCCCAGATTGACATATTAATGTGAGGTAATTAGAGGTGAAAGAGACCCTTTTTACAGCTCCACACTCGTGCTACTGCTAGTCGACACCATCCACATTATATGTTGCATTCCTTCACAGCGACATCTTATGCTAGCATTTGAGTTGTGATGTAGTATCATCTTATTCCATCATGTTCATTTGGTACTACTGGGATCAATTTTTTGACATCAGTGATCATTTTCATCTTTAAGCTTCATTGATCATCTTCTTATATGTGATATTCAGACATGTACTTGTTCGATCACGATCAGATGATCCATTATGTACTTTCAGTCTTTTATACTTGTATACATAGTGGATCCACTTCTACTTGATATGCAAACATGCTTTACTTTATCTGAGCATGGGTATGCCCACCTCAAACAACTGTTTCTTTCTAATATCTTTTTGATGGCTTGGCAGGCTGAAATTTGGTGAAGTCCTTCTCAATTTCGATAGGTTTCCTTTCCATATACTTAATACATTTCAACCATCATGTACCCCTTATGACCTCATATATTTGGGGGCATCTGTTATAGCTCCAAATATCACCCTTGGTATTTGTGATGCTTGATTTATGGCCTAGGGAAACCTCTCCTTCCAGACTTGGTCCAAATATTTTAAAAACAATGTTTTACTCTCTATACACTACTTTAGCCTATGATAAAAGCATGTACATGCAGGTTAGTCAATACCCAACCCACGTATATGTGTTGAAACACTTAAAAAAATTAAATTTCCTTAACTATGGGCAGAGTTCATGGGTTTTACCTATTGATTACCTCCTAATGCTCGTGGCCCAACCGGTTGCCAACTTTTTCCCAACTAAAAAACTAATTGGGAGAAGTATAAATAGACTTTTATGGGAAGGCCTTAAGGAGGAGAAGAGATAGAATTACTATACTGAGACTATCCCCTGATTGAGTTTGAAGTATCCTTGTGCTTCAAGCACTTCCCCAAGTTTAGGAAACCCTTGTTTCCTTGAGTGTTGATATTCTCCCACTTGCTTGAGATATCATGGTATTGGTTATGGAAGAAGGTTGTTGAAGGTTGAGACTAGACAAATTTGGAGGATGGTTCCACTTGGAGCCAGAAGAACAAGTCTCAGGTGAATTCTCTCTGTGTTGGTTATATATTTTGACAATAAAAAGAAACACTGTCATGTTCTTGAGATTAACTTTGTTTATGCATTAGATAGTGTTGTAATTCATGTATGAATGTCATTTTTATGTATAACTAATCATCTTTCTTATATGATATAAAGTTGATTTCATTAAAATTCTTTATTTATTTGTTTCTATGTATGTTCGGATTGGTTGAATTAAAGATTTGAAGATCATTAGGAGTTGCATAAGGTCTGAACCCTACTAGAACTACTCAAATGAAGGACATCCAGGTATGGTTGTTATCGCATAGTTTGTTTATATAAGCATGTTGCTTGAGTTGTATGAGTTCTTCTTACTGTGGTTTGCTATTTCTCTGTTGGGGTTTCAACCCAAATCCCTAGGGTGCTTATTCCCGTAACACGCGGTGAACATCAATCTCCCAGATATTAATTTTTCTCGGATCCTCATCCTCTTCTTTGGCAGTCACATTGTATCACTCCAACATGTGGCACAACTGGGTGGTCCAATTTGTTTGAATTAAGTCCAAGGGATCTTGCAGTACTTTGAAGATTGTTGCCTTGACTTCCTTCAATGCCTCATCAATGCTTTCAAACCCATCCTCAAAGCTAAATGTCATCAAGAATCCCTGTTGCAAAACGTCCCATTCTTTAGTGCCATGGCAGAGCTCAATTTCCAAGTACTATTTCATTGGTATTACATTCAAAGCATGAAAAAACATATGTACCCATTCAGGCTGAGGCTCCACTACATAAACCATAGTCCATTTGGCCAGGTGATCGCGCGGATCATTCCTTCCATCATATATCTCTATTAGTCATACTTGTGGGTGACCAAACTGTAATCTCATCATCTTTTTGTACATGCGCTAATCATCAAAATTGTCTTTGCGTGTATCCCCCCATCTCATAGGCATAGCATGTAGCGTCCAATCCAAGGTCGGGAAGCAATGCTTCTCTAGTACTTCCCTTTCGAATGCATCCAAAAAGTTATTGACATCAGTTAAACCGTCATAGTAAGGAAAAATTCTTACCTCTAATGATACATAGCGCAATGACTTGGTCATCATATTACAACGCAGCATAGATACTTCATGCAATCAGTTATGCCAGTGCTCCAACTCGTCATCTGAATCTGATGTGCAAGAACTTTCATGGTCCCAGGAAATGTGCCCATCTATTGTTGAATTCACCCAATCCTGATCTCGCACCATTATCTTATAAATCTAGTCCAAATCATCATCGCTTTCATAATCGTGAATCAGTTCAGTATAGCACATTCCTTCTGCAAGGTCCAGGGGCACTACTACGTAGAGAGATTTCTTCGCAAATATCATATTTTGCTTCTTCAAATTGATTACCCCATTCATGTCAGTAGCCAAATTAATCCCAAGGGGCGTAGGGTAGGGATTATTGTCATGCACAATCTCTATCACTTCAAAATTAGCCAATGCGCTCATGCCCTCAATATCAACTATTACTCCCTGCAATCTTCCCATGGGGATGATTTTCTACTAATTTTCCATTCTTAACTGAATTGAAGACCACTACAGTGTAGGTCTCCCCATCCTTTCCTATGTCTGTTTAAGAAACACATTCACATTCGACCCCAAATCTAGGATAGCTTGATCCATCTCATATTCTCCTATCTGTGCAGTGAGCCTCATCTCATGCCCCTTTCTTGCCTTATGCTTACCAATATTCCTGACTATGCATGGTCTTTCAAGAGTGTTTTCTTTTCCAGTGAACTTATTTATCAACTCTTATAGTGTTTTCATAGCCCTTCTATTGCACAACAACTTCATATAGGTCTCCAAGAAAGTAGTAAGCATGGAAGGGTCCATATCTTCAGTTGTCTTATCTTGAATTCCTAAGGTAAAGGCCTCAACGAAGCTTTTCTTTACTAACATAAACGTTTCCCTTGTGTGCTCTAGATCAAACCTAATCTCCTTTTTTGGTTCTTTGTGGAGCCATTCACTTTCTTCAGACTACTTCCCCTTATCTTCGCCAATTGTCATTCTGCTCTGCAACACAATATTTACCTTAGGATCTACCTCGCGAGGCTCAACCCTCATCATCTGTAGGTTCTGAGTTCATTGCTAAGGTTGCACCCCCTTTTCATGTATCTTAGCTAATAATACGGGGCAATCCTCTGTCACATGGTCAAACTGAGTACGATATCGGCATGACAGATGTGTCGGGTTCATGCAGTCTCATGCGTAGTGTCTTGGTCATCCATAGTTGTAACAAATGACCTGTCCCCGACCTCTCCCAAGTCCTTCTCCACCTCGGCCTCATTCGTGCCCCTGATATTCACCTCGTGCTCCTCCAACACCTTGTTCCGGAGGCCACGTTTCTACCTACACCCTATACGCGGGTGTTCTATCCATCATTAGCTCATAACTATGGAAATTATGCTCATCATGACCTATTGATTGGAAGAAGTTGCAGAATGGCTATTGCAGTTTCTGTACAAATTTTTGCAACAAATGGAAATTGTATGTCGCATGTTTTCCAGCTACCTGATAGATGACACACCATAGTGTGGGCCCTATACTTGGCCCTGTTGGAGCTTCCGACCTTAGAGGCGTTGGTCCCCCTATTGCAACATAATTCATGAAGACTGGACATTGATCTTTGTCATGCCCCTAACTTTTTCACTTTAGGCACCAAACTTCTTCATGCACCTCTAGCTGAGTTGTTCTGTCTTTCACCAGAATTTGAAATTCTAGGCACAGGTTCTACAACTGCGCATGAATCTATTGAATCCCTAAATTAACATCTTGCGTCGGTGTCTCGTGCAATCTCATTGTGATCTCCAACGCTTCTGCTTGGGTTCCGATCTTTTGCTGTGACAAAGAAACCCTTAGATGAGGTAGGAGCAAAGCCACAAACCATTCGTGGTGCTACCCATCCATAAGACTCATGTTGGCTTCACGGATTGTTCACTTCAACCTTTAATCCAAATCCCAAGGTGTCTCACTAGGCTTCGTCATGATCTCCTTGAATCCCACAATTGACTGAGCTTCATATTTGGGCTCGATGAATTCCTTGTTTAGCGCGGTCTGAATATCTGCTAATGAAGCCATTGGATTATCATTGCAGTACTTAATGTACCACGTTAACGCACATTCTTGCAAAGCAGTAACCAACATTTCTTTCTTCATCTGATCATCTGTAATACCCTGAGATTCCATGCAGCCTTTGTGACGAACCAAAATTGTTCTAGGTCCTCAGTTCCTGACCCTTTGAACACAGGTAATTTTACTGAATTCACCATATTAGATGGTGGTGGAGGTGGCGGTGGTGTGGGTGAAGGCGTAGGCAGAGGCAATGAAGATGGAGGTGGTGTGGGTGGATGGGGTATTCATGGGAACCCTTATCTTATTCAAGGCCTATTTTCCCTCCAATCTTTGGGCTATATTCAAGGCTTATCTTCCCTCCATCCCTGAAGATCTTTCCACTTCGCGTAGCTCCCAACACCAAGGTAGTTGCATAACCCAATTTTCACACAAGAGCATCTTAATCCAAGTATTTAAAGACCTTAAATACTTACCTCGTGGTCCTTTGAAGAAGCGACACTCTGCTTTGCTGTAACTGACAGAAGTATCAACCGTGAACTCTATCACGAATCCTCCTATGATAAAATCGAGCTAATGATCGACAACACATATGATCTTATCTTCAGAGACTTATAATCTATGTACTACGTCCGAGGTCCAGATTATGGGACCATCAAGCCTCCACCTTCCTTGGCCATTTGCCAATTTCACAATCCACTCCTATAATTCGACTTGAAATTAATATAAGAAGATCTCGTGTATCTTTGTGTACATATATTTGTCAAACCACTATTCTTTCGTTAATCATGGATTCTTGTTTTCTCGCACCGTGAATTCATGGACCTTTCGATCCAACCAACCTTCTATCTCCTTCTCAGTTGGATTCCAATGATGTGACATCACACATCTCTTTATGTAGATCCCGGTCCTAGAAATGGAATGATTTGTTGGCTTGATGGGCCCTGACCTAGGTTCAACAGTAATTAGGCAAGCAAATCCCTACAGTAATGGCCCTTTTGGAATCAATCCACGGAGTGTAGACTGAAGTCTCACCCGAAGCAGTATGGGGGGATGTGGGAACCAATCTTCCGCACCCAGATATGGTAGTGATGTCATTTTATACCCTAACCCTTCCTTCGCATAGGTCGATAAGCCTTTTAGGGCTTATCGATATACTCAACTTAGTAATCCTCAAGATCTCTATGAAGGTCTATGACTATCCTTCGTGTACCCTAGATAGGTGGATCAAACACTTACACGCTTATATAACTACCCTTACTTTCGTAATTACCTATATTAGCTTAAGTATCTGATCAATTCAACATGCATTAAGAGGATCTTCGCATAGATAGATATTATTACTTGCGCTCATATAACAAAACAAAGCATATGGGTTCATGCATCAATACAACATTAAAACATAAACCTAGTATTCATCAAAACATAATCATATGCATTTATAATAGAAGTAAAATGGATCATACATATATAATTCCAAAATAATTCTCTTTATTTATTCTTCAGATCTTCTTTATAGACTATGTGCACAGGGGTCCGCGCACTTAGCTGTGGACTTCTACCCTAGACCTCTACGCAAACAACTGAAGAGCCTCTTTCCTATGCTAAGACTCTTTCGCTCTTAGCTTTCATAAGATCCATTACATTCATCAATGACTCAAAACATATCAAGACTCCACTAAACTTACTTATACTCTTCTAAGACTTCCCCTTTTAGACAATCCCATGGTTTGTGGACCATGGGTAGATCTCTTAAAGCTGACACAAGTCACATAAAAGAAGGGCAGAAGCCCTTGTTGACTCTTTACATCTTCACACTCCGTGACCATAAAATGCAGAGACTTTACACTTCTTATACAAAAACTTGGGCTTTTTGCCCCAAAAATTGGGCTTTTAACCCCAAAAATGACCCTAGGGGTCCCTTTCCCAACAGTAAGCATTAAGTTGCTATGTTTTATGGTGCATTTAATATCTATCACATGTATATGGCATTGAGTGTGAAACATGTTGTATGCAGACATGGCACCGGTGAAGCTGGTAGGATATGTAGGCCGAGACGCAGCCCCTGAGGATGCAAATCGGGGGACATCATCGGCACAGCAGGGTCTAGATGATACAACGCTACTTTCTGAGTTGCATCATAGGTTTGATGTACTCTTGATCAAGGTTTCAAAGTGCAGATGGCATGAATTACAGGATCGATACAAAGATGAGTGCACCGGTCTTCCCTCAGAGTGGCAAGGTATCATGCGGCATATGGCAATGGTAGGTCAGGCAATATGTGATCTACATGTAGGTGGATCAGGGCCTTTGGCACGAGATCTGCCAGACAATGATTAGATGTAGGGACATGTGGGTCCCATTTCTTGTGATTTTTTGTAACATGTTGTGGGCATGTAGGATGTATTTAGAGGGGTGGCTCCAAACACTTTTATGATACATCATATGATTATGCATCTTATATGATCATGACAGTCTACCATTTGTTTTGTTTATGGCTATCTTCTGTGGTATACATGTGATAAATGTCAATCTAGAATGTTGTTTGCAATGGTATCTACATAGTGATTTTGGGATTTAGGCACATGACTGAAAGTAGTGGTTTCGAATTCACGTACCAGTAGCTTCACTCATAGATATTTTCTAAATAGGACTTGGTTAGGCACATGATACACACCATTCACTCGCATGACAAGTATACACGAATCTAAATGAAAATGAAGATTAAGGATGCGATGAGTGAGGGCATCGACTAACAAACCTATCACTACATCATATTCGACCTGATTATTCGTGGAGAGTCCAATGCACATGCCATTTGAAAGGACTAACGTATGTAAGGGGGTAAAAATGTCCCAGACCAGATTATGGGAGAAGTGACTTGCACTGTCGACATGACCGATATACGGTGTGGATGATGGATCCATATGAAAGGTGTAAAATACAACTAATGAGATGATGCAATCTACCTAACTTGATGGAAGAAATAAAGACATGCAAATTAAGGGGATGAACTATGAGAGGAATTTCTTGAGGTAGAGTGCATTGGGAGAATTAGGAAGGAAATGGCCTTCAAAATCCTCTAAATAAATTCCCCCTTACTTAAGGGTAGGGGTAATAAGGGGTGATCAGGGGTATACATAGCCTCCATGGTGTCCTCATCAAGCTGAGAGATGGGCGGATGGGAGGAAGATTGACTACATGATGCGGCAACATTACTTGGTGCATCAACCTAGGAGAGAAGGTTAACATACGCATCATCTAGAATGGTAGATGATGGGTTGGTATATGGTGGATCTACAGATGTTGAGACCTAGGATTCTATTGAAAGAGGTTCAATAGAAGCACATGTAGGAACCTCCGAAAGGTTTGACTGCGAGGAACTCAAGGATGATGATAGGTAAAGAATGGGGCCTATGGTGTCCATCATCTCAACATCAGGGGGAGGGATCACAATAGTGGGGCCAAAGTCTCCTTGTTCTGGTTGACTAGTGGTACTAAAATCCACAGGTGGAGGAGTAAATGGTCCACTATGAGTGGCCTCATATTCATGAATTTCCCCAAGGAAATCATGAACTTCATCGAGACGAGGGAAAAAATGGGAATAGTGACCATGATGATCACATGGAACATAAGGGTGGTTTGTACATAGCATTTTGAGTTTCTTAGGTGGGACCGATAAGTTAACATAGACTTCCATGATATTTTACTTTGGGAACACTTCATGAACCAAAGGTTTAAGTTGTGGAAGCTTGAGACAATTATTGGTGGTGTGCCCAACAATCTTGCACAAAGCGCACAGGGGTGTCAGCTTTGGGGCCTTAGGGGCTAGAGGAGCTTCAAGAGCCTTGTCTTTTGAATCTTACCTTTTAGCTTTGCCCCCCTGGCCAGATGCCTTTGAAACAAGAGTTGGTTCTTATTGAGGTTGTGATGGAACTAAAGTAGCGGCAGGGGTCATGGGAACTAGTTGAACCGAGATCAAAGCATGTTAAGGTCTTGGCTAACCAGGAAGAATGTTCACAACTACCATATTAGGATCCCCAAAGTCATGTGAGGAAGGACCAGCGAAGCCATGATATGTACAAAAAAAATTCTTGGAGTGGGGAATAAGAACGATATTTAGCTTGCATGGAAATGTCCCGAAGGAATAACTCCTAGATGGTTGAGACCTGGAGGAACAGTTCTTGGCGGAAACATGGGAGAGCCACCCACAAACAGTGGAGGTCCTGGGGGGGTTGGTCCAGAGGGTTCAACTAGAAGAGAAAAAATAGGGTGCTAAGGAGATGAATGTTGATCAGGTGTACCAGAATGCTTAAGGGCAGCCCGTGATGCTTGTAATATGAAAAAACTCATAGAGTTAGGCTTTGAGATGGGAGAGGGAGGACCAGGGAAAGCACCCAACAATGAGGAATCTTTATAGACTTTGGTTGAAACATTGAAGGTTTTTTGTTGGAAATTTACAATATAATGGACTCAAGGGAGGTCATGGATGTCGGCTCGTAGTAAGTCAACTGATTAATGGTAACAATCTTCCCTTCATGGGGGGACCACATGTTGCGGAATACCATAGAGGCGGTAGCTAACATGGCATATGTGTAACTACGGCCTAAGAGAATTTTGTAATCCAAAGGGGCATCAATGACTGCAATGTTCACATAGACAGTCTTGCCGGTAAGGGTCACTGGACAATTGCATTACATACCAATGGGCTAGGAGGAGTGTCCATCCCAAGCATGCAAGGTGATGGTGGAGGGGGACAACTGAGGTGACTTAAGTTTTTTTCCAAACAACAACAGACATCACACAAGTGGATGTGCCTTCGTCAATAATTCATTTGGAGATGATGGTATTACGGACTCTAACTGGTATCTAGAAAGAAATAGACGAAGGCAATGGGGGAGGCTCTGATGTAGTTTGTAGTTTGATATTGGAGGGCTTAACCTCATGAGAGTTCATCATAAGGATCTGGTAGTCACCGAGACCAAAAGGTTGGGGGAGATGGGCTACTTTACCTGGCTGAGGTTGAGTAGTAACAAATCCTTGGTGAGGGAAAGGATTTGTGAGCACTGCCAATTGAGGTGGCGTAGGATTCTGAGGCAATTGTTGACCTCTAGAAGTTGCTTGAGCTTCCCACATTTGGCACATCTGGGGTAAAAGAGTACACTCATGAGTGTAGTGGCCATTTACACCAAAACTTATACAAGGCTTGTTCATACGAATAGCCTTGTTCTGCTTGGGATGGTTGCCCTATTGCTGGTTGTTGGTGTTAGGCTGGTTTTCCAGGGGTTCACTAGGCTGTTTACCTTGATTACCCTCTTTACCCTTGTTACCCTTCCCCTTATTCTTTTTCTTCAAACTTGGGGGATTGGTAGCACTGTGTTGTGAAAACACCTGACCTTGAGGGGGTAGTGGCTGCTGGGGTTGATGATGTGTGGGAGGCTGCAATGCTAATGCCTGAGGGGCTGGAGCACTCAGCTATGCATAAGGAGGAATTGCAATTTGGTAGGCGGGTTGGGGTCCTGGAAACATGTTTCTAGCAGGAGGGACATAAGGTTTGGAGGAATTGGTGCCCCCCTACGGGTAGCCATAAATTGGCTGAGTATATGGCAAAGAGTGTGAAAGGGATCCAATGATACCATTGGCGGCATGAGATGCCCCCGGTGCATTGGCACTTCCAAGATGAGGGAGGTTCATAATGACGATATAGACATAACCGGATCGTGGATAAATCAGATAATATCTTAGAGAGGTTTGAAGAGCTTCTTCCTTGGTTTGAGGGAAACGGGATGCGACATATTTTCCAATGGGAAATAGAAGGCTCCTAAGAAACCAATCTAGATAAACACGGTCTTTGAAAGGCAAGGAACTACATGTGCTCCTCCTTCGATGCCACTCTTGAACATGGCCAGAAAGGCGAGTGGAAGAGGACTGACGGAATGTGGTCAATAGCTCTGTACCAGTGTCAAACCGGAGAGGTAACCAGAAATATGAAAGGAAATATTTAGCAAGCATTGCAAAAATGGAATGAGATGCGGAGGAATGGTCTACATACCATTTTGTAGCATCTCCAGTAAGAATCCATTGGAAGAGCCAAAGATGAATGGAGTCATTGGTTATAGAGTTGGATGAACACCACATGTGGAAGGATCAAACGTGGTTGGTAGGATCCTCTCTAGCATTACCCTCAAACTTTGAGATGTTAGAGGAAATCTTAGTAGAAATAGAGGGCCAACTAGCATCATGGTGTATGGGGTCATTTATCAACTGGTTAAAATTTGGTAGACTTAACCCAACCATAAGAGGGAGCATGGGGGATGTCGGAACAATTCCTAAGACTATTCCGCTTGATGTGACAAAAATATAATAAAATATTCCAAGTAGTTATCCTCAAATAATAATAAAATATTATTGATCCCATTCTTGGAATAACCACTTGGAATATTTCATTATATTTGGTTAGAAGGGAAAAAGTATTTAAACTTTTATTTAGAAATAATAAATAAATAAATGATCTATTTATCATATCAAGGAACTAGTTAAGGAATAATAAACAAATAAGGATTTATTTAATTGTTCCCAAGGGATTTAGTCAAATTTAACAAAGAATAATAATTAATTAATTATTAATTAATTATTCTTAGAGAAAAATAAGACAAATAACGATTTATCTCTTTATTTTTCATGGTTGGGTCAAATTTGATGAGTAATAATAAAACAATGGTTTGATTAATTATTCCCAGAAGAAAATCAAATAAATAGTGATTTATTTAATTATTCTTCATGGATTTAATTATAATTTACTTAACAAAGGTGGTTTATTAGGTAATTTCTCATAGTGAAAGAAATTTTACTATGGTAAAATTGGCTTTACATGGTGTACTTCGATCCATCTAGTAAATTAGGCCAGATGATCAATTTTTTGGTGATAACAGTGGCGTAATAGTGGAATGACACACACGACATGGAAATGGTGAAGGGAAATCAACAATATGCCTTTGTCTCGATGAGGGGAGATAAATTTGTTAAGTCTTGGCTTGAAAGTGTAAACCAAGCACGCTCGCTTAAGGTGTGCTTGTGTGTAAGAGTGTATTGTTGATTAAGCCTTGGTTGTGTTTATAAAAAAGAAAAAAGCTTGTTGAAAATAAACTGAAATTAATAACAGAAAATGAACATCAAAACAATTAAGTAA
>APFE030239023.1:33878-76963 GCA_000404065.3 Pinus taeda | reverse complement strand
GACCAGAGACATGGTTTACTGATGAGGAAGAGAGTGAAGTGGCAGAGGCTACAACAGAAAAGAGATTTACAGCTAAGCATGCAGTTAACAGGGGAGCTGAGGAAGCTTGAGCAGATGATGGATGTATAATTGAGACGGGAAGAACTCAGAGCAGTTGAGTTGGAAGAGGAGGTTTCCATTGGTGAAATAATGGAGGAAGCAGTCAAGACTGAAACATCTTGTGATTTAAAAACTAACGAGTTGTGCATGTTTGTAGGTACAGAACAGGGAGATGAAGAAGCTTTAGAATTTGTCCAAGAAGAGTTGAATCTGAAGGTTGTTCAGATCGATGATGAGAAAATGAAGATGAAGGAGTCTAATCAGAATGTTGGACCAGATGATGATTGGTCAAAAGTTGTGGAAGGTATAGAAAATTGTGTGAAGTTTCCAAGTTCTACTCCTAATGAAGTTGTTGAGTTGTATAGAAAACTAGATCTCCAGAGAAGAGAGTTGGAAAGACAGAGGACTTATGTGCTAAAATATTTGCTGGAGACATATGAACCAGAGGAAAAAGTAGCAGATGAAATTGAAGATGAAATTACAGGTGACAATCAAAGGAATGTTGCAGAGGGACAGGAAGTTTGGGAGGCAGAAACATCCATAGTGACAGCTAGAGCAATATGTGGGGTGACATATATGGTGGCAGCTGAGACAACACTGGCAGCAACAAAATCCGTGGGGGCACTGAAGCCTTATATTTTTTATTCTAGCAATTGTTTTGTGAGTATAGGTCTAAATGAAGATGCTGGGGAAAATCTGTTAGACAAAGAAATTGAACTGATGAGGTAGCTGATGATGAAGGAATCCCGAAAGAGACCAGCAGCCGTGAAACAAAAGAGAAGCAGCAAGAGGAAGACATCAGAAGATTGCAAGAGTGCAGCTAGTGGAGCAAAGCAGCATAAAGTGTGGAGACCTGGAGAAGAACAACAGACAGAAGCAGCGGAAAATGGAAAGTTGCAACACAAGATATGGGATCCAGGCAAACATAGATCTGAACACATGATCAAGAGATCATGAAATTTTTCTACCTTGGGAGTCTGATGCAGGAGCATTCATCCCAAAGGGAAATTATTGTAAATAATAGACATAGGGGTCATGCAATTGTGGAATTAGTTTCCTAAATTCCAACTCACTTTAATATTTAGGCTTTTAATTAGATATTCTCAAAATAAATAAATAAAACTAGGAGAGCTTTTAGGCATAAAAGGAATGGATGTGGACTATTAAGTGATAAGAAAAGCTTTTCTATTTTAGAACAGGGAAAAAGATGGAATAAAGCTGAGGAGATGCTTTTTTCCATATGTATGCATTGCATGTAGAGTCTTAGAGCTTTAGTTGAGTGATTCTAGATCATGCTAAGTTTTATAAATTATGTAGCCTCAAAGGCATTGGAAATCAGAGAAGGAATGAGTGAAAGTGTAGTGTAGGAAACAGAGATTTTCCTGCTTGAACGCCTTCGGGCAGTTTGTAAAGGGCCATCAATTCTAATTATCTAGCCAACCCAAGTTTGTAAGTAATTTGGTTTGTTTTAAATCATATATGTATATATATATTGGTTGATTGTGAAAGTTGTATAGCTGGAAGGATGAATATTAATATAATAATTGTTAAATCCATGTGAAAGCGTGAATGGTCGTTTATATTGATCTGCAATGAAAGGAAGAGAGCGCCAATGAACTGTGAGCTTCATAACAAACCAAGTTAAATTCTGCAAAAGTGTTGGAGGTGTTCATATGGTCGATTAATAGGTTTGAATGAATCGATGTGTTTGAATAATCATTGCATAACCTGTGGATTTTGATCCCTTGCTGCATTGATCCCATTTGAAATCGAGTTTAGGAGTGGTTAAGGTTGTCATTAGAATGTGCCTAACCAAGTTTTCCAAAAGCTTCTGGACACATGTATTTTATGAATAAAAAGAATTATGAATGTATTTCTTTTGGCATGTTGATTCCAGATTTTTCTCCTAACCAAGTTTGTTGCGGGGAATAAACGAAATTGAATTCTGATACGTGCAGAATCAAAGTGGACGCTGATATGCATCATGCGGAAGAAAACGCACAATGGCGTTCATACTCTGTTCTGAGATTGAATTAAAAAAACCAATTTAAATTGATGGTTACTATATGTGTAATTGTATATGTGTCGCAGTGGAATGGTGATGGGGCGCGGTCTGGAGATTAATACATAATAGTCTGTGTGTTAATACAGTTGGCGCACAGTGGTGTATAGGTTCAAATCCCAGCGAAAATTCCAGTGAAACAAATTATCAACTCTTATATGCTGTAGATGTGGGTTTGTTTCATTATTTATTTGATCGAATACAGAATTAGATGGTGATTGCAAGCGTGGTGATTTCCTTTCGATCGAAGTTTAACTATAGTGTTAAAGTGTGGAAAAAGCACTGCATTTTCCATCCTCGTTTTATGTTTGTCAGTGCAGAATGGTGTGGTAACTCTTATGGTGACCGGGTTCCAGCGACGAATGGTGTGGAGCAGTGTGACAAATTCCTGTGGTGATCGGCTCTCACAATGATTGGCTCAAAGGAGCATGCGCTTGTTTTTCTTTGTGTTCATAGCTTGTCTGTCAGCGAAGGGGTTATTATTGTATTGGTGAAGGCAGTTTGAACCAAAACCATTAACTTGTGGTTATATCTAATCATAACCGACTCTGTCCATTTGAATAGTTTATTGTTTCAATAAAAATCAACAAGTTAATAACGTGTATAAGCAGAAAAAGCAGGCTAAAGGACGAGAAGTTAAAGATGTCCATATTCCTGGATTAGTAAATGCATTTTATGTGACTTCTATTGTTAGAGGATTTTGTGCAAGGAGAGGAGAAGTGCGCCTTGTTGCTGAAGGCTCTCTCGTTGCTAAGGAATTCCATTGCTTCTAAAATAGATGAAGGTAGCATAACTTGATGCTTTGGGTATTGAGTTTTATACATGTTAAATTTTATGCTATGATCGGTTGAGTGGTTGTTTAAATAAAAAGGGCGCACAATTAAATAGTGGAATAAAGTTGGGAGAGTTGAAATTGCCGGATTAAAGATGACAATTGGGATTCTATGTTGATTTGCATTCTTATAAGCAGAGATATTGAAGATCCTGGGTATTGCAGGCCAGGCTTGCATCATTATTATATGAGGTATAATTCTTCTCAACAAATTCATTTTGATTTCCCTTACCAAATTCTGTTAATGCCCAATTACCAGTATGTTTTAGTTTCAAATATGAGAGGAGAAAATTTGTCTAAATAGAGATGGTTACTGTGCAGATTCTGGGTTTGACCCTCTTCATGATAATGTATTGCCACTACTACCCAGATAACAATTTTATGTAAATAAAACTACCCAATCTCCCTATTTTCTTTTTGTACCCTTTGACACTACTCTAGAGAACTGCAACCTATAGAAATTAAACATTCTTTTCCTTTTGGATCAAGTCAGGGCCACATACCTGTGTCGTCTTCTATAAGTGCACTTCCTTTTTCTGTTTCCTATATAAGGTCACCCTGCTCTCTGCAGCTAGTCATCCACTCGATCACGAGACTGTCTTTCAAGACCAGTCTCCCCCCTAGCTTGCTCAAAGACTACCATCTTTGCTAGTTGCATGTGCTTTGCACCCTTACCATCTGATCCTCACCAGACGTGGTAAGCCCTTCCCCTTTCCTACTGCCTATCCTCTATAACATAGTCCCCTTTTTTTTCTTCCTCTTTCCCGCCCCCTTTTCCTGGAAACCATTCCACGGTTGGGGGGAATGGGCGGTTAGGGTTTTGCAACTGTTCTTCTTTATCTATGTCTTAACTTCTCTCCTCAGAAGTTACTTGATATCCCTTTTACTAGGAAATCATTTTTTTTTATTTTCTTATTTTCTTATCTCCATTTATGAAATATATATTATATATATATATATTATATTTTATATTATTATTAGTATTATATTTTATATATATATAAACTTATATAACAGATAATATTCTTTTTTCTTTAACTGTGGTAAATAAAATATTTACAATCGTGTAGGGTTATGACATCTCCCCCTCTTGAAATTAGACATCGTCTCGATGTCCTTCGGTTATAAACAACCATGTGTAAGTCTATTTCATGAGTTCTTAATCCTCCGAAGTGGCCTCATCAAGCCCAAAGTGATGCCACTGCACTTTAACTTGGGTAATATCCCGATTCCGTAGCGTGACTTCTCTCCAGTCTAGGATGCTTAGTGGTTCAACTTGGATTTCTCATTCCAGTTCTACCTGCAACATGCAACATCCTGAGTTAGTTTTCCATTAAGAGAAAAAATTTAGATTGATCTATCGAAGATAATTCTTACCCGAATATCCTGCCAATTAATCACATGTTTAGGATCATAAACATATTTTTTTAACACGGAGACATGAAAGACATTGTGGACTCGTATGTGACTAGGAAGAGTGAGCTGGTAAGCCACCAGCCCAATTCTTGCTAAGATTTGGAATGGTCCATAGTATCAAGGTGCCAACTTATCGCACCCGCTCCACTGTAATGTGCTCTTTTTTGCTCGAATTCTCACATACACATGATCAGCGACCTGATACTCCTTAAACCTCCTTTTCCGGTTAGTGAAGTTCTTTTGTCTATCCTGAGATGCCTTCAGATTAGAGTGCACCTTTTTAACTAGTTCCTCCATCTCCTTAAGCATTTCAGGACCTAACATCAATCTGTCTTCCGGTCCACTTCAGCTTGAGCGGGTGCGACACTTCCACCAATATAGTACTTCAAAAACGCTCATCCGCAATGATGTGTGGTAGCCATTATTGTATACAAAATCAACCAAATGAAGATAGTCCTCCCACTTGGTTCATTGTTGCATCACATATGCCCTTAACATATCTTCCACCACCTGGTTCACCTGTTTAGTTTGTGCGTTAGTTTGAGGGTAATAAGCCATGCTAAAGTTTGGCTGAATTCCCAATTCTTCAAACAATGTCTTCCAAAAGACCGATGTAAATTTTACATCACGGTCTGAAATTATTGTCTTTGGTAACCCATGCAACTTAAATATATTTTGCATGAATGGGCGATCTGCAGAGCTCTGTATGTAGATCGTGCCGATACAAAATGTGCTGACTTACTTAGCTTGTCCACAACCACCATGATGGAGTCATTATTTTTCTTTGACTTAGGCAAACCTGTTATAAAGTCCATAGAGATGGTTTCCCACTTCCATTCCGATATGGGTAATGGTTGTAATAAACCTACAGGATTTTGGTGTTCTGCTTTAATTTGCTGACATTTTAGACATCGTGCCAAGTAACCAGCCACATCTTTCTTCATACCCAGCCAATAATATTCCTTTAGAAGTGCAGTGATCATCTTTTGATATCCTAGGTGTCCAGCGTAATGGCTCGTATGATACTCATCCAATATTATATTTTTAATATTGTTCTGATTGGGCACGTACAACCTTCCTTTATAATACAACATCCTAGTAGCATCCAAAGCATAATCCGGCTATTTTTCTTTGCTGGTTCATTGCTACACTTGCTGTTTTATTTACTGATGAACAACATCGTGTTTGGGTACCTTTTTAATCATCTCCCCGAAGGGTCTTTTCCCTTTACTCCAAGAAATCTTGTATAGTTATTGCAATTTCCGACTCAAAGCGTTCACCACCCGGTTCTCTTTCCCTTTTAAATGCTTGATCTCAAAATCAAAATTGCTTAGGAAATCCACCCATCATGCTTGCCTTACATTTAGAGTGGGTTGGCTAAAACAATTGGTCATACTGTGGTGGTCTGTCAATAACAAAAATTTTCTTCCCATGAGGTAATGTCACCACATTTTTAGGGCGTGAATCACAGCTGCCAGCTCTACATCGTAAGCAGAACATTTCTGCTCATGCTCTTTTAACTTCCTTGATTTGTATGGTATCACTTTTCCTTCCTACATCAGCACACCTCCTACCCCTTCCTTACTTGTGTCAGTGCACACCACATAACCTTTACTAGGATCAACTATACTTAGAATAGGAGCTGGTGAGTAAATATTTGAGTTGTTCGAAACTTCTTTGACATTCAGGAGTCCACTTGAAGGTTCTTCCCTTTTTCTATAAGGATGTGATTGGATCAGCTACTTTTGAAAATCCCTCTACAAACCGTTTGTAATAGCCTACCAATCCCATGAAGGATTGGATGTCCGCCACATCTTTGTGTACTGGCCATTCCATAATGGTCCTTATCTTTTCAGGATCTATGGCGATCCCATCTTTAGTGATGATATGGCCCAAATACTGTCTCTACTCTTTAAAGAATTCACATTTACTGAAATTAGCATATAATTGGTGTTCTCGGAGGGTTTGCAATACTAACATGAGGTGCTCCTGATGCTCCTCCATAGTCTTAGAGTAAATCAATATATTGTCAATAAAGATCAACAGAAATTTATCCAAATACCAATGAAACACACAGTTCATCAGGAACATAAAGGTGGCGGGGCATTCGTCAACACGAAGGGTAACACCACAAACTCATAGTGGCCATACTGAGTTCTAAAAGTTGTCTTATCTATGTCTTCCTCTTTAATCCAGATTTTGTGATACCTTGGCCGCAAATCAATCTTCGAGAAAACTATTGCCCCTCTCACCTGGTCAAATAGTTCATCAATGCAGGGTAGGGGGTAATTGTTTTTAATTGTTAATTTGTTTAATTGATGATAGTCCATACACATGCGGAGGGTCCCATCCTATTTCTTAACGAACAATACCAGGGCTCCCCAAGCGGACACACTGGGGCGAATGTACTTTTTTTCCAACAGCTCATATAATTGCATCTTTAGCTCCATCAATTTTGGTACGCTCATTCTATAGGGTGCTCGAGAGACTGGGGCTGCTCCTAGCACCAATTTGATGGTAAAATCTATGTCCCTTTTGGGTGGCAGTACGGGAATCTCTTCTGAAAACACATCGGCAAATTCTTGTATCACAGGAATATTCTCTAATGTGGTTGTTTTATAATTTGAGTTGGCATACCCCACTTGGATGGCATAAATCTGACATCCTTTTCTAATGCATTTTGGTAACTGTGAGGCAGTTATGGGCCGAATCTCCACTGGCCACTTAATCCCCTACATCTCTTGTTTTATTCCAAGCTCATCCTTATAACTGATAGTCTTGGTTTTACAATTAATTATGGACCAATGTTTTTCTAACCAGTCCATACCAATCAATATATCATACGAGCCAAGGGGAAGCACATTTAAATCCTTCGTGACTAACTGTCCTACAATTTTTAAAGGGTGGTTTTTGACCTTAGCCATTACTCATATTTTTTCCCCTATTGCCAACTGAACTAGCCAAGGGTCCTTAAACTTAACAGGATACAACTTACAATGCTCCATAATTCTAGGACTAATATAACTTACTGTTGCACCAGGGTCAATTAAAACAGTTACAGCAAGGTCTAAGAGTTTACCTTAAAATTCCACCATGGTTGGCTGGTACTCTACCTGGCGATCTTCCAAAGCGGCATTAATCTTTGGCAGACTCCATCCTACATCGCCAACTGTAGAGGCTTCATAGACCTGGGAAACCTATTCATCTCCTTTTTGTTGGGGATAGTTTTCACGTAATGGGGTCCACCATAGCCCCAACATTGCACTGGGGGCCTTGCTATCCCTTCGTTGTCTATTTTCTCGGGTTGGTCATTGGTTCTGGACTCATTGGGGGGCTTTAATCGGAGCGAATTATTCTATGAGTTTCTGCTGATTTTTCCCTTGGTGAATCCTTTGTTATCTCCACCACGATTACCTTTAGTATTTCCAGCCAGCTTGTTTCTTTTCTTATCGACCCATTTCTTACCCAGGATCTCTCCCTTCTAATTTCTTTGCTGGTAGCAACTTTGGGCTTTGCATATAGCCTCGTCCATTGTGTTTGGGTTGTCAAATTCAATTCTTTCCCACATAATCAATGGTAAGCTATTGACAAACCTCTGTAATTTAGCTTTTTCTTCTCGTATATAGGGCACATAACAGAGTAAGGAAGTAAAACGAGTGATAAATTCATCCATATTTTGCTGCCCCAAACGCCGGTCATGAAATTCCCTTGCCTTCTCCTCATAGAAGTGCTCAGTCAGGACCTTTCCTTAAAGTATCTTTGAAATTTCTCCCAAGTGATATTTTGTTTGCTTACTCCCCTTACCATCTTAACCTCTTCCCACCACAAGGTGGCCTTTCCCTGTAATTGGAAAATGGCCAACCGTGCCTTGAGGTTGTGATTGTATTCAAATAGCTGGAAGTATTTGCTCATATTAATCAACCAGGCCTCAGCTGCTTCCTCCTATTCTACGACAAAGTGTGGTGGCTTGATTTACGGAACTCCCCTTGCAACTCTATCCATTGCATTTTGGATGTCTTTTGTTTGGAAGCATTATCCGAGTGTTCCTCCTCCCTTCCTTCTGACTCTCCAGGTTCTGTGTGGTGATTCTTTTCTCCTGACATTCTTTTTTGCTTAGCACTGGGATTTGGTGGCTACTGATTATGTTTGTCAGATAGGCTTTTTATGATCCTCTCCTGTTCCATAGTTGACGTTGCATTATCTTCCTGTAATCAGACCATTTCATTTTTCAGCTCTTGTATTGTCTCCAAAATTGCTAGATTGGTATTGCGGGCCATCTCACCCAGCTGTACCCATAACTTGGGATTGTTTCCACGACCCGTTGTAGGCCCTTGACCAGCCACAAACCTGTGTGATGCACTGTTTGTTCTCCTCATGTTGTCAGTCCTTTGTTTTCCTGTGCTTACCACAAAACAAGTAACAGTGGAAGGTTTATCACATTATCTATTTATTTATTTACTCATTAGAGACGAAATAAGTTGTAAATACACAGTTTGTTGTCAGTTTTCAGTTCCCAGAGGCCACAGTTTTTGTAACTAGGCTCTAATACCACTTGTCAGATCTCCACTTCTAAGTAATAATTTTTATTTTTATTTTTTTTATTATATATTATATATATATATTATATATATAATAATATATATATATATATATATATATATATATTTATATGTATATAGATATAGATTAATTTATATAGTTATATTATGTTCTTACGTTAACCAGGGGATACCTAATCGATTATATTTACCATTCTGCCTATGATAATTTACCTCATGCCGCTATATGCACACCTCTTAACATATGGTATCGATTTAAGGGCTTGTGTACTCTTTTTTAGATTTTATAAAAATATCTATATGGCCTCACGCATGTTAACCATGCAGCATTCATTCAGGAGGTAAATTTTTATTTCCCTCTTGCCATCACATGACATTCCTTATCCACTTCCAGGTGTATTAACTCCTGCCCTACTCTGTGTTGTACGAGGCCGGCAGACTATCTAATCTTTCGCCTTTCATGGTATTCCCCACCTCATCTACAGTGGAGAATGCCCCTTGCTATCCAACGGCGGCAGATTTCCGCGGGCTGTCGACCTATTCTAATGTTGGCCTTGGTTGAATGTTTCATTTGTTTAGGAAAATCTCTCTGTGCCCTGCTCGAGCTCAGCTTATGCATTTAGACCCAGAGAGTTGACTTACCGTCCCTACTCGGTTGCTGGAAGATTTGTCACCAAACCCCTGAGGTAAATAAACGAACAGAGTCATGTTCCTCTGCATCCGTTTGGATATGCACTCCTTTGTTTATTTTTTTCTTTCGTTTAAGAACTCTTGTTTGGCACATGTATTATGCATCTACAGGTAGGTTTTGTGATGGAGGCATCCTACAGCACCGAAACAGTGTTATTCATTCGCTGGTCGGAGATTCCCTTTTGTGGGTAAGTTCCTTGGTAAAGAACGAGGTTAATTTTTTTTGAATTTTGTTACTACAGCATACATGACTTCTGCTGTTGTCTAATTTGATACATGGGTTTCTCTCGTATAGGCTGGGAGATTATCCTTCGCATGGTGGCCTAGACACGACTAAGGGAAACCCCACCTTCGCCCTGACCAGAGCTCCAGGTATGGGAATCTTTCCGGCTCTGGCATTATCTGTTGCTTCAGGGATTCTCTTATGTTTCAAAGGAGAATAATCCTCCAAGTCTCTTTCATAATTTGATGAACAAGGGGATGGAGGGTATTCTCGTCCCCTCCAAGCTCAAGTTTTCTATTGTAATGACTTATGTAATTTAAGTACTAGGGTTTGGGCATCCGACTACAGTTTCTCTGCTCAGACCATAATAATTGTATATAAAGTTTTACGCACACCTGTGTTCATCTTGCTCATAGCATATTAGTTCTCTTCCTACTGGACTGTAATTTATTGGGAAGATGTTTATCGGTAGGGTAGACTCTTTGTTTATGTTTGACAAAGGAATTCCGCACCACGGCTCCTCTGTATAGATATTATAACTCTTTTTAATTTATAATTCACGGTCTCATACGACATTTACCCAAGTCCCATTCTTTATTTAAGATGTAAATATATGCACAAATTTATAGTGATTTATATATTTGTCTTGTGGTTGGTTTTGCATGCATCTTTTCTTTTCGAGATTGTCCAAGCCCTGCACTTCAATCACAATATGTAGCTTCTTCCTCTTCAACTCCCTTTTTCTACCAAGTTCTTAGCCTTGTATGATGTGGAAAAATTAAGTGCGGAAGGATAGTAACCCTACCCATCCTTGTTTCTCCTTCTTGCTCAATACCCAATTTTTCTTCGGGTCTCTCCACCATTAGATATTTCTCATAGAGCAGTCTCCTCACACACAATACTATTTTCCGGCCCTTCCTTAATACAGGAAAAAAAACATTGTTACAACACCCCAAAACAAAACTTATAATAGTCTCTATTTTTAGATTGGTGATTTTTTTCATGGTAGAAACAGCTTCGTGGCAAGGGAAACAATGGTTTTTCTACTTATATACGTATATGTCTGTTAAAAAGAAAAATAGGCTCAGTCCAAAGTTTTTTAAGCCACTAGAGGATAACACTGGTCTTAATCAATGCTGCAAACTCTATATTCGGGCCGGTCTATACTTTGCACAGTGTTTTCACATTTGGTTACTTAATGTGCCCTTGAGTGGCTGTCCTAATTTTCATTGTCTCTCTAAGGGTTTCATTTTCTTTCATTCTCTATCTCTTGAAACTGGTTATTATATGAGGTATAATTCTTCTCAACAAATTCATTTGGACTTCCCTTACCAAACACTATTAAAACCCAATTACCAGTATGTTTTAGTTTCAAATTTGAGAGGAGAAAATTTGTCTAAACAGAGACGGTTACTGTGCAGATTTTGGGTTTGACCCTCTTCATGATAATGTACTACCCCTACTACACGGATAACAATTTTATGTAAAAAAAAACTACCCAACCTCCCTGTTTTCTTTTTGTACCCTTTCACACTACTCTAGAGAATTGAAACCTACAGAAATTAAACATTTTTTTCCTTTTGGATCAAGTCAGGGCCACATACTTGTGTCGTCTTCTGTAAGTGCACTTCCTTTTCTTGTTTCCTAGATAAGATCAACCTGCTCTCTACAGCTAGTCATCCACCCAACCATTAGACTGACTTTCGAGACCAATATCCCTCCTAGTTTGCTCAAATACTACAATCTTTCCTAGTTGCACGTACTCTGCGCCCTTACCATCTGATCCTCACTAGATGTGGTAAGCCCTTCCCCTTTCCTACTGCATGTCCTCTACAACATACTCCCATTTTTTTTCCTCTTTCACCCCACTTTTCCTGGAAACCATTCCATGGTTGGGGGGAAAGGATGGTTAGGGTTTTGCAACTGTTTTTTTTTTATCTATGTCTTAAATTCTCTCCTCAGAAGTTAAATGATATCCCTGTTACTAGGAAATCATTCTTTTTTCTTTTTCTTTTTTTTTTTTAATCTCTAGTTACTGAAAAAAATATAAACTTATATAACATATAATATTCTTTTCTCCTTAACTGTGGTAAATAAAATATTTACAATAGTCTGGGGTTATGACATCTCCCCCTCCTCAAATTAGACATCGTCCGGATGTCCTTCAGTTATAAACAACCTTGCGTAAGTTTGTTTCATGAGTTCTTCATCCTCCCAAGTGGCCTCGTTAGGCCCAAAGTGCTACCACTGCATCTTAACTTGGGTAATATCTCACTTCCGCAGCATGACTTCTCTCCGATCTAGGATGCTCTGTGGTTCGACTCAGATTTCTCCTTCCGGTTCTACCTACAACATGCAACATCCTGAGTTAGTTTTCCTTTAAGAGAAAACATTTAGATTGATCTATCGGCGATAATTCTTACCTAAATATCCTACAAACTAATTACATGTTTAGGATCATAAACATATTTTTTTAACACGAAGACATGAAAGACATTGTGGACTCGTATGTGACTAGGTAGAACGAGCTGGTAAGCCACCGGCCCAATTCTTACTAAGATTTGGAATGGTCCACAGTATCAAGGTGCCAACTTAGCGCACCTGCTCCACTGCAATGTGCACTTTTTTGCTCGAATTCTCACATACACATAATCACTGACCTAATACTCCTTAAAACTAATTTTCTGATCAACGAAGTTCTTTTGTCTATCCTGAGCTGCCTTCAGATTAGAGCACACATTTTTAACCAGTTCCTCCATCTCCTTATGCATTGCAGGACCTAACATCAATCTGCCTTCCGGTCCACTCCATCTTGAGGGGATGCGGCACTTCTGCCCATACAGTACTTCAAAAGGACTCATCCGTAATGATGTGTGGTATCCATTATTGTATGCGAACTCAACCAAATGAAGATAGTCCTCCCACTTGGTTGGTTACTGCATCACATATGCCCTTAACATATCTTCCACCACCTGGTTCACCCGTTCAGTTTGCCCGTCAGTTTGAGGGTGATAAGCCATGCTAAAGTTTAGATGAGATCCCAATTCTTCAAACAATGTCTTCCAAAAGACCGATGTAAATTTTACATCACGATCTAAAATTATTGTCTTCGGTAACGCATGCAGCTTAATATTTTGCATGAATACATGGGCGATCTACACAGCTCTATATGTAGATTGCACCGATATAAAATGTGCTGACTTACTTAGCTTGTCCACAACCACCATGATGGAGTCATTATTTTTCTTTGACTTAGGAAAACCTGTTATAAATTCCATAGAGATGGTTTCGCACTTCCATTCTGAGATGGGTAATGGTTGTAATAAACCTACAAGATGTTGGTGTTCTGCTTTAATTTGCTGACATTCTAGACATCGTGCCAAGTAACTAGCCACATCTTTCTTCATATTCAGCCAATAATATTCTTTTCGAAATGCAGTGATCATATTTTGATACCCTGGGTGTCCAGCGTAATGACTCTTATGATACTCATCCAATATCAGATTTTTAATATTGTTCTGATTGGGCACGTACAACCTTCCTTTATAATACAACATCCCAGTAGCATCCAAAGCATAATTCGGTTGTTTTTCTTTGCTGGTTGATTACTGCACTTGCTGTTTTATTTACTGATAAAAAACATCTTGTTCGGCTACCTTTTTAATCATCTCCCCAAAGGGGCTTTTCTCTTTACTACAAGAAATCTCATATAGGCATTGCAATTTCTGACTCAAAGCATCCGCCACCCGATTCACCTTCCCTCTTAAATGCTTGATCTCAAAATCAAAACTTCTTAGGAAATCCACCCACCATGCTTCCCTTGCATTTAGAGTGGGTTGGCTAAAAAAATTGGTCAGACTGTGGTGGTCTGTCAATAAGGTAATGTCACCACATTTTCATGGCGTGAATCACAGCTGCCAACTCTAGATCGTAAGCAGAATATTTCTGCTCATGCTCTTTTAACTTCCTTGATTCGTATGCTATCACTTTTCCTTCCTGCATCAGTACACCTCCTAACCCTTCCTTACTTGCATCAGTTTACACCACATAATCTTTACTAGGATCGGCTATAATTAGAATAGGTGCCGTGGTGAGTAAATAATTGAGTTGTTCAAAACTTTTTTGAAATTCAGGAGTCCACCTGAAGGTTCTTCCCTTTTTCTGTAAGGATGTGATTGGATAAGCTACTTTTGAATTTCCATCTACAAACCGTCTATAATGGCCTGCCAATCCCATGAAGGATCGGATGTCCACCACACCTTTGGGTACTGGCCATTTGATAATGGTCCTTATCTTTTCAGGATCTACGACAATCCCATCTTTAGTGATGATATGGCCCAAATACTATATCTGTTCTCTAAAGAATTCACATTTACTGAACATAGCACATAATTGGTGTTCTCAGAGGGTTTGCAATACTAACCTGAGGTGCTCTTAATGCTCCTCCATAGTCCGAGATTAAATCAATATATCATCAATAAAGATCAGCACAAATTTATCCAAATACTGATGAAACACATTGTTCATCAGGCACATAAATGTGGCAGGGGCATTGTTCAACCTGAAGGGTAACACCACAAACTCATAGTGGCCATACCAAGTTCTAAAAGTTGTCTTAGCTATGTCTTCCTCTTTAATCCAGATTTGGTGATACCCTGATCACAAATCAATCTTCGAGAAAACTATTGCCCCTCTCACCTGGTCAAACAGTTCATCAATGCGGGGTAGGGGGTACTTGTTTTTAATTGTCAACTTGTTTAGTTGATGATAGTCCACACACATGTGGAGGGTCCTGTCCTTTTTATTAATGAACAATATCGGGGCTCCCCAAGGGGATACACTGGGGCGAATGTACTTTTTGTCCAACATCTCCTGTAATTTCATCTTCAGCTCCGTCAATTCTGGTACGCTCATTCTATAGGGTGCTCGAGAGACTCGGGCTACTCCTGGCACCAATTTGATGGTAAAATCTATGTTTCTTTTGGGTGGTAGTCCAGGAATCTCTTCCGGAAACACATTAGAAAATTCTTGTATCATAGGAATATTCTCCAATGTGGCTATTTTATCTTTTGAGTTGGCATACCCCACTTGGATGGCATAAATCTGACATCCTTTGCTCATGCATTTTGCTAACTGTGAGGCAGTTATGGGCCAAATCTTCACTGGCCGCTTAATCCCTTGCATCTCTTGTTTTATTCCAAGCTCATCCTTATAACTGATAGTCTTGGTTTTACAATTAATTATGGAATAGTGTTTTTCTAACCAGTCCATACCAATCAATATATCGTACGAGCCAAGGGGAGGTACATTTATATCTGCGGTGATTGACTGTCTTGTAACTTTTAAAGGGCAGTTTTTGACCTTAGCCATTACCCATCCTTTTGCCCCTATTACCAACTGAAACAGCCAAGAGTCCTTAAACTTAATAGGCTGGAACTTACAATGCCCCACAATTCTAGGACTAATATAACTTAACGTTGCACCAGGGTCAATTAAAATAGTTACAACAAGGTCTAAGAGTTTACCTTCAAATTCCACCATGGTTGGCTCGTACTCTGCCTGGCGATCTTCTAAAGCGGCATTAATCTTTGGTAGACTCCATCCTATATTGCCAACTATAGAGGCTTCATAGACCTAGGAAACCTTTCCAGCTCCTTTTCGCTGGGGATAGTTTTTCACGTAATGGGGTCCACCACGGCCCCAACATTGCACTGGGGACCTTGATGTCCCTTTGTTGTCTATATTCTTGGGTTGGTCATTGGTTCTGGACTCATTGGGGGGCTTTAATCAGAGCGAGTTATTCTATGAGTTTCTGCTAATTTGCTCCTTAGCGAATCCTTTGTTACCTCCACCACGATTACCTTGAGTACCTCGAACTAGCTTGCTGCTTTTCTTATCGACCCATTTTTTACCCAGGATCTCTCCCTTCTACTTGCTTAGCTGGTAGCAAGTTTGGGCTTTGTGAATAGCCTCGTCCATCGTCTTTGGGTTGTCAAATTCAATTCTTTCCCTCATACTCAATGGTAAGCTACTGACAAACCTCTATACTTTAGCATTTTCTTCCTATATATAGGGCACATAACGGAGTAAAAAACGTGTGATAAATTCATCCATAGTTTGCTACCCTAAATGTAGGTCATGAAATTCCCTTGCCTTCTCCTCGTAGAAGCGCTCAGTCAGGTACCTTTCCTTAAAGTATCTTTGAAATTTCTCCTAGGTGATATTCTGTTCTCTTACTCCCCTTACCATCTTAACCTCTTCCCACCACAAGGTGGCCTTTCCCTGTAATTGGAAAATGGCCAACTGTGCCTTGAGGTTGTGATCGTATTCATATAGCTCGAATTATTCGTTCATATTAATCAACCAGGCCTCAGCCACTTCCTCCTGTTCTCCGTCAAAGTGTGGTGGCTTGATTTTACAGAACTCCCCTTGCAACTCTATCCATTGCCTTTTGGATGTCTACCATTCAGAAGCATTATCCAAGCGTTCCTCCTCCCTTCTGACTCTTCGGGTTCTGTGTGGTGATTTTGTTCTCTTGACATTATTTGTTACTCACCACTGGGATTCGGTGGCTGTTGATTCTGTCTGTCAGATAGGCTTTTTATGATCCTCTCTTTTTCCATAGTTAACCTTGCATTATCTTCCCGTAATCAGGCCATTTCATTTTTCAGCTCTTCTACTGTCTCCAAAATTTCCAGATTGGTATTGTGCGCCTCCTCACCCAGCTATACCCATAACTCGGGATTGTTTCCAAGACCCGTTGCAGGCCCCTGACCCGCCACAAACCTGTGTGACGCACTATCTATTCTCCTCATGTTGTCAGTCCTCTATTTTTCTGTGCTTACCACAAAACAAGTAACAATGGAAGGGTTATCACATTATCTATTTCTTTATTTACTCATTAGAGACGAAATAAGTTGTAAATACACAGTGTGTTGTCAGTTTTCAGTTCCCAAAGGCCACAGTTTTTGTAACTAGGCTCTGATACCACTTGTCAGATCTCCACTTCTAAGTAATATATATATATATATATAGAATTCTATGTACCCGTGGATACCTATTGGATTATATTTACCATTCTGTCTATGATAATTTACCTCATGCTGCTATATGCACACCTCTTAACATACAATATTGATTTAAGGGTTGGTGTACTATTTTTTAGATTTTATAAAAATATCTGTGTGGCCTCACACATGTTAACCATGCGACATTCAGTCAGGAGGTAACTTTTTATTTCCCCCTCACCATCACATGGCATTCCTTATCTGCTTCCAAGTGTATTAACTCGTACCCTGCTCCATGCTGTATGAGGCCGGGAGGTTGTCTAATATTTCGCCTTGCATGGTATTCCCCTCCTCATCTACAGTGGACAATGCTCCTTACTATCCGACGGTGGTAGATTTTCGTGGGCTGCCAACCTATTCTAACGTTGGCCTTGGGTGACGGGCTCATTTGGTTAGGTAACTCTCTCTGTGGCTTGCTCGAGCTCAGCCTATGCAGTCATAATGCGAGAGCCGACTTACAGTCCCTACTCAGTTGCTGGCGGATTTTTCACCAAACCCTTCAGGTAAATAAATGAACAGAGTCATGTTCCTCTACATCCATTTGGCTATGTACTCCTTTGTTTATTCTTTTCTATGATTGAAGAAATCTTGATTGGCACATGTGTTATGCATCTGCAGGTAGGTTTCGCGATGGAGGCATCCTGCAGCACCGAAATAGTGTTGTTCATTCGCTGGTCGGAGTTTCCCTTTTGTGGGTAAGTTACTTAGCAAAGAACGAGGTTATTTTTTTTTTTAATTTTTTTACTGTAGCATACATGACTTCCGTTGTTCTCTAATTTGATACATGGGTTGCTCTCGTACAAGCTGGGTGCCTATCCTTCACACAGTAGCCTAGACATGGCTAAGGGAAACCCCACCTTCGCCCTAAATAGAGCTCCAGGTATGGGAATCTTTCCGTTCGTGGCCTTGTCTGTTGCTTCAGGGATTTTCTTATGTTTCAAAGGAGAATAATCCTCCGAGTCTCTTTCATAATATGATGAAGAAGGGAATGGAGGGTATTCTCGTCCCCTCCAAGCTCCAGTTTTCTATTGTAATGAGTTATGTAATTTAAGTACTAGGGTTTGGGCTTGGACCATAATAATTGTATATAATGTTTTACGCACACCTGTGTTCATCTTGCTCACAGCATATTAGTTCTCTTCCTACTGGACTGTAATTTATTGGGAAGATGTATTACTTTTATCGATAGGGTAGACTCTTTGTTTATGCTTGACAAAGAAATTCCACTCCTCTGTACAGATATTATAACTCTTTTTAATTTATAATTCAAGGTCTTGCGCAACATTTACCCAAGTCCCATTCTTTATTTAAGATGTAAATATATCCACAACTTTATAGTGATTTATGTATTTGTCTTGTGGTCAGTTTTGCATGCATCTTTTCTTTTCGAGATTATCCAAACCCTGCACTTCAATCACAATCTGTAGCTTCTTCCTCTTCAGCGCCCGTTTGCTACCAAGTTCTTAGCCTTGTATGATGTGGAAAAATTAAGTGCAGAAGGATAGTAACCCTACCCAACCTTGTTGATCCTTCTTGCTCGATACCCAATTTTTCTTTGGGTCTTTCCACCATTAGATATTGTTCATAGAGCAGTCTCCTATGACGCCATACCATTTTCCGGCCCTTCCTTAATACAAGAAAAAAAAACATTGTTACGGCACCCCAAAACACAACCTGTTATAGTGTCTGTTTTTAGATTGGTGATTTTTTTCCATGGTAGAAACAGCTTCGTGGCACGGCAAACAATGGCTTTTCTACTTATATATGTATATGTCTGTTAAAAAGAAAAATAGGCTCAGTCCAAAGTTTTTTAAGCCACTAGAGGATAACACTGATCTTTAATCAATGCTACGCACTCCTCTATATTCAGGTTGGTCTATGCTTTGCACACTGTTTTCACATTTGGTTACTTAATGTACCCTTGAGCGGCTGTCCTAATTTTCATTGTTTGTCTAAGGGTTTCATTTTCTTTCATTATTTGTCTCTTTAAACTGGTTATTATATGAGGTATAATTCTTCTCAACAAATTCATTTTGACTACCCTTACCAAATACTATTAACGCCCAATTACCAGTATGTTTTAGTTTCAAATCTGAGAGGAGAAAATTTGTCTAAACAGAGATGGTTACCGTGCAGATTCTCGATTTGACCCTCTTCATGATAATGTACTACCACTACTACCTGGATAACAATTTTATGTAAAATAAAACTACCCGACCTCCTTGTTGTCTTTTTGTACCCTTCCACACTACTCTAGGGAACTGCAACCTACAGAAATTAAACATTCTTTTCCTTTTGGATAATTTCAGGGCCACATACCTATGTCATCTTCTGTAAGTGCACTTCCTTTTTATGTTTCATAGATAAGGTCACCCTGATCTCTGTAGTTAGTCATCCACCCAACCATGAGACTATCTTTCGAGACTAGTCTCCCCCTAGCTTGCTCAAAGACTACCATCTTTTCTAGTTGCATGCAATATGTGCCCTTACCATCTGATCCTCACGAGATGTGGTAAGCCCTTCCCCTTTCCTACTGCCTGTCCTCTACAACACAATCCCCCTTTTTTTTCCCTCTTTCCCCCCCTTTTCATGGAAACCTTTCCACGATTGGGGGGAAAGGGCGGTTAGGGTTTTGCAACTGTTTTTTTAATCTATGTCTTAACTTCTCTCCTCAAAAGTTACATGATATCCCTGTTACTAGGAAATCATTTTTTTTCTTTTTTTTAATCTCCATTTACTAAAAAAAATATAAACTAATATAACATATAATATTGTTTTTTCCTTAACTGTGGTAAATAAAATATTTACAATAGTATGGAGTTATGACATTAAACATATTGCCTACCTAAACATAATTAAATATTATAATAATTTATCTATTTTTATTTTAATATATAATATTTTTCCTAATATAACTCTCCTCACCCCATTTATATAATACGGTTTATAATACCATATAATATTATAATATTTAATTATGTTATAAATCGTATTCTAAAACACACCTAAGTATATAATGGAACAAGAGAAATCTTAACTCAAATTTAAATTAGTTTGTTTTTCTTTATATAAACTTGATATAAAACTATACTATTTAATATGAAAATTGAAATATTTTACTTATAATTAACAATACAATATTTTGTTTATTATTAAATATATATTTTTTAACCATTATATATCAAATACGTAATTTATAAATTTAATATAATATTATATTCTAATATATATTATATTATATTATATTATAAATCTATTCCAAAATAAAATAAATTAAAAGTAATACTACCCGTTTAGATATCATTAAATGGCAATAGTTATTAATAATTTATATTTATTTAATATTGTAATATGTTTTTAATATAACTCTCATTTATCTTGTCATAAATGAAAATATGACTCAAATTTAGGGTCTTGGTGTAAACTCTAAAGGTCTTTGTGGACATTAACCACCATCATCATCATATATATATATATAAATAAAAATGTAACTCTTGATTTATAATATAGTATAATGTTCTAATATTATGTCATAAATCATATTTCAAAAGAAACATGTATCTATGTAATTAAAAATTCCTAATATACTCTATTATTATACATTATATATTATAATATAATATAAATATTCCACATAATATTCTAATATTATGTATAAAATCAATTAAAAATAATACAAGTACTATGTAATTAAAAATAGTGACTATCTAGAATTAATTAAAACTAACATAATTTTATCTATATATCCTAAGATAACTCTATATATATACATTATATATTATACTATAATTTATAATATTTAATATTATATTTAAATCATAATTGAAAATAAACACCTATTTGTGAAATTAAAAATATTGCCTACCTAAATTTAATTAAATATTATAATAATTTATATATTTTTATTTTAATATACAATATGTTTCCTAATATAACTCTCCTCACCCCATTTATATAATATGGTTTATAATACCATATAATATGATAATATTAATTTATGTTATAAATCCTATTCTAAAACACACACCTATCTATATAATCAACCAATCTTAACTCAAATTTAAATTAGTTTGTTTTCCTTTATATAAACTTGATATAAAACTATATTATTTAATATGAAAATTGAAATGTTTTATTTATAATTGACAATAAGATATTTTTTATTATTATTAATATATCTTTAATTTAACTATTATATATAAAATACATCAATTTTAATTTATACTATAATATAATATTATATTATAAATCATATTCCAAAATAAACATCTATCTATATAATTAAAAATACTACGTGTTTAGATATAATTAAATCACAATTAAGTATCACAATATTTATATTTTATATTTTATTTTAATATTGTAATATGTTTTAATATGACTCTCATTTATCTTGTCATAAACAAAAACATGACTCATCCTTATAACTGATAGTCTTGGTTTTACAATTAATTATGGATGAGTGCTTTTCTAACCAGTCCATACCAATCAATATATCATACGAGCCAAGGGGAAGCACATTTAAATCCATGGTGACTGACTGTCCTACAATTTTTAAAGAGTGGTTTTTGACCTTAGCCAACTGAACTAGCCAAGGTTCCTTAAACTTGACAGGCTACAACTTACAATGCTCCACAATTCTAGGACTAATATAACTTAACGTTGCACCAGGGTCAATTAAAACAGTTACAGCAAGGTCTAAGAGTTTACCTTAAAATTCCACCATGGTCGGCTAGTACTCTACCTGACGATCTTCCAAAGCGGCATTAATCTTTGGCAGACTCCATCCTACATCGCCAACTGTAGAGGCTTCATAGACATGGGAAACCTATTCAGCTCCTTTTTGCTGGGGACAATTTTCACGTAATGGGGTCCACCACATCCCCAACATTGCACTGGGGGCCTTGCTATCCCTTCGTTGTCTATTTTCTCGGGTTGGTCATTGGTTCTGGACTCATTGGGGGGCTTTAATCGGAGCAAATTCTTCTATGAGTTTCTATTGATTTTTCCCCTTGGTGAATCCTTTGTTACCTCCACCACGATTACCTTTAGTACTTCCAGCTAGCTTGCTGCTTTTCTTATCGACCCATTTCTTACCCAAGATCTCTCCCTTCTGCTTGCTTCGCTGGTAGCAAATTTGGGCTTTGCGTATAGCCTCATCCATTGTCTTTGGGTTGTCAAATTCAATTCTTTCCCACATAATCAATGGTAAGCTATTGACAAACATCTATACTTTAGCTTTTTCTTCCCGTATATAGGGAACATAACAGAGTAAGGAAGTAAAACGAGTGATAAATTCATCCATAGTTTGCTACCCCAAACGCCGGTCATGAAATTCCCTTGCCTTCTCCTCGTAGAAGCGCTCAGTCAGGTACCTTTCCTTAAAGTATCTTTGAAATTTCTCCCAAGTGATATTCTGTTTGCTTACTCCCCTTACCATCTTAACCTCTTCCCACCACAAGGTGGCCTTTCCTTGTAATTAGAAAATGGCCAACCGTGCCTTGAGGGTGTGATTGTATTCATATAGCTGGAAGTATTTGTTCATATTAATCAACCAGGCCTCAGCTGCTTCCTCCTATTCTCCGTCAAAGTGTGGTGGCTTGATTTACGGAACTCCCCTTGCAACTCTATCCATTGCCTTTTGGATGTCTTCTGTTTGGAAGAATTATCCGAGTGTTCCTCCTCTCTTCCTTCTGACTATTCGGGTTCTATGTGGTGATTCTTTTCTCCTGACGTTCTTTTCTGCTCAGCAGTGGGATTTGGTGGCTACTAATTCTGTCTGTTAGATAGGCTTTTTATGATCCTCTCCTGTTCCATACTTGACCTTGCATTATCTTACTGTAATCAGACCATTTCATTTTTCATCTCTTGTATTATCTCCAAAATTGCCAGATTGGTATTGCGGGCCTCCTCACCCAGATGTACCCATAACTCGGGATTGTTTCTACGACCCATTGCAGGCCCTTGACCGGCCACAAACCTGTGTGACGCATTGTTTGTTCTCCTCATGTTGTCAGTCCTTTGTTTTCCTGTGCTTACCACAAGACAAGTAACAATGGAAGGGTTATCACATTATCTATTTCTTTATTTACTCATAAGAGACGAAATAAGTTGTAAATACACAGTGTGTTGTCAGTTTTCAGTTCCCAGAGGCCACAGTTTTTGTAACTAGGCTCTAATACCACTTGTCAGATCTCCACTTCTAAGTAATATTTTATATATATATATATATATAATATATATATATATATATATATATATATATATATGTATGTATATATATAATTCTACGTACACGTGGATACCTATTGGATTATATTTACCATTCTGCCTATGATAATTTACCTCATGCCACTATATGCACACCTCTTTACATACGGTATCGATTTAAGGGCTTGTGTACTCTTTCTTAGATTTTATAAAAATCTCTGTATGGCCTCAAATATGTTAACCATTCAGCATTCAGTTAGGAGGTAACTTTTTATTTCCCTCTTGCCATCACATGGAATTCCTTATCCACTTCCAGGTGTATTAACTCCTGCCCTACTCTGTGTTGTACGAGGCCGGCAGGCTGTCTAATCTTCCGCCTTTCATGGTATTTCCCACCTCATCTACGGTGGAGAATGCTCCTTGCTATCCAATGGTGGCATATTTTCACGGGTTGCCAACCTATTCTAACGTTGGCCTTGGGTGAAGGGCTCATTTGTTTAGGCAAATATCTCTGTGCCCTACTCGAGCTCAGCCTATGCATTCAGACCTAGAGAGCTGACTTACCGTCCCTGATCATTTGCTGGCAGATTTGTCACCAAATCCTTGAGGTAAATAAACAAACAGAGTCATGTTCCTCTACATCCGTTTGGCTATGCACTCCTTTTTTTATTTTTTTCTTTCATTTAAGAACTCTTGTTTAGTACATGTATTATGCATCTACAGATAGGTTCAGTGATGGAGGCATCCTACGGCACCGAAACAGTGTTTTTCATTCGCTGGTCAGAGATTTCCTTTTGTGGGTAAGTTCCTTGGCAAAGAACGAGGTTAATTTTTTTTTAATTTTGTTACTACAACATACATGACTTCCGCTGTTGTCTAATTTGATACATGGGTTTCTCTCGTATAGGTTGGGTGCTTATCCTTCGCACGGTGGCCTAGACACGACTAAGGGAAACCCCACCTTCGCCCTGACCAGAGCTCCATGTATGGGAATCTTTCCGGCTGTGGCCTTGTCTGTTGCTTCAGGGATTCTCTTATGTTTTGAAGGAGAATAATCCTCTAGGTCTCTTTCATAATTTGATGAACAAGAGGATGGAGGGTATTCTCATCCCCTCCAAGCTCTAGTTTTCTATTGTAATGACTTATGTAATTTAAGTACTAGGGTTTTGGCGTCCGGCTACAGTTTCTCTGCTCGGACCATAATAATTGTATATAAAGGTTTACGCACACCTGTGTTCATCTTGCTCACAGCATATTAGTTGTCTTCCTACTGGACTGTAGTTTATTGGGAAGATGTTTATCAGCAGGGTAGACTCTTTGTTTATGTTTGACAAAGGAATTCCACACCGCGGCTCCTCTGTATAGATATTATAAATCTTTTTAATTTATAATTCACGGTCTTGCTTGGCATTTACCCAAGTCCCATTCTTTATTTAAGATGTAAATATATGCACAACTTTATAGTGATTTATGTATTTGTCTTGTGGTTGGTTTTGCATGCATCTTTTCTTTTCGAGATTGTCCAAGCCCTGCACTTCAATCACAATCTGTAGCTTCTTCCTCTTCAACTCCCGTTTGCTACCAAGTTCTTAGCCTTGTATGATGTGTAAAAATTAAGTGCGGAAGGATAGTAACCCTACCCATCCTTGTTGCTCCTTCTTGCTCAATACCCAATTTTTCTTTGGGTCTCTCCACCATTAGATATTGCTCATAGAGCAGTCTCCTGCCACACCATACTATTTTCTGACCCTTCCTTAATACAGGAAAAAAAACATTGTTACGACACCCCAAAACAAAACCTGTAATAGTCTCTATTTTTAGTTTGGTGATTTTTTTTAATGGTAGAAACAACTTCGCGGCAAGGCAAACAATGGTTTTTCTACTTATATACGTATATGTCTATTAAAAAGAAAAATAGGCTCAGTCCAAAGTTTTTTAATCCACTAGAGTATAACACTGGTCTTAATCAATGCTGCAAACTCTATATTCGGGTCGGTCTATGGTTTGCACAGTGTTTTCCCATTTGGTTACTTAATGTACCCTTGAGTGGTTGTCCTAATTTTCATTGTCTGTCTAAGGGTTTCATTTTCCTTCATTCTCTATCTCTTGAAATTGGTTATTATATGAGGTATAATTCTTCTCAACAAATTCATTTTGATTGCCCTTACCAAGCACTGTTAACACCCAATTACCAGTATGTTTTAGTTTCAAATTTGAGAGGAGAAAATTTGTCTAAACAAAGACGGTTACTGTGCATATTTTGGGTTTGAACCTCTTCATGATAATGTACTCCCACTACTACCCGGATAACAATTTTATGTAAGAAAAAACTACCCGACCTCCCTGTTTTCTTTTTGTACCCTTTCACACTACTCTAGAGAATTGAAACCTACAGAAATTAAACATTGTTTTCCTTTTGGATCAAGTCAGGGCCACATACCTGTGTCGTCCTCTATAAGTTTACTTCCTTTTTTTGTTTCCTAGATAAGGTCAACCTTCTCTCTGCACCTAGTCATCCACCCAACCATGAGACTAACTTTCGAGACCAATATCCCCCCTAGTTTGCTCAAATACTACCATCTTTCCTAGTTGCACGCGCTCTGCGCCCTTACCATATGACCCTCACTAGATGTGGTAAGCCCTTTCCCTTTCCTACTGCCTGTCCTCTATGACATAGTCCCATTTTTTTTTCCTCTTTCGCCCCCCTTTTCCTAGAAACCATTCCACGGTTGGGGGGAAAGGGTGGTTAGGGTTTTGCAATTGTTTTTTTATTATCTATGTCTTAACTTCTCTCCTGAGAAGTTAAATGATATCCTTGTTACTAGGAAATCATTCTTTTTTCTTTTTTCTTTTTTTATCTCTAGTTACTAAAAAAATATAAACTTATATAACAGATAATATTCTTTTCTCCTTAACTTTGGTAAATAAAATATTTACAATAGTTTGGGGTTACGACATCTCCCCCTCCTGAAATTAGACATCGTCCGGATGTCCTTCGGTTATAAACAGCCTTGCGTAAGTTTGTTTCATAAGTTATTCATCCTCCCAAGTGGCCTCGTTAGGCCCAAAGTGCTACCACTGCATCTTAACTTGGGTAATATCTCGCTTCTGCAGCGTGACTTCTCCCCGATCTAGGATGCTCTGTGGTTCGACTTAGATTTCTCCTTCCGGTTCTACCTGCGACATGCAACATCCTGAGTCAGTTTTCCTTTAAGAGAAAATATTTAGATTGATCTCTCGCAGATAATTCTTACCTGAATATCCTGCTAATTAATTACATGTTTAGGATCATAAACATATTTTTTTAACACGGAGACATGAAAGACATTGTGGACTCGTATGTGACTAGGTAGAGTGAGCTGGTAAGCCACTAGCCCAATTCTTACTAAGATTTGGAATGGTCCACAATATCAAGGTGCCAACTTAGTGCACCCGCTCCACTGCAATGTGCTCCTTTTTGCTCGAATTCTCACATACACATAATCACTCACGTAATACTCCTTAAACCTAATTTTCCGATCAACGAAGTTCTTTTGTCTATCCTGAGCTGCCTTCAGATTAGAGCACACATTTTTAACCAGTTCCTCCATCTCCTTATGCATTTCAGGACCTAACATCAATCTGCCTTCTGGTCCACTCCAGCTTGAGGGGATGCGGCACTTCTGCCCATACAGTCCTTCAAAAGGGCTCATCCATAATGATGTGTGGTAGCCATTATTGTATGCGAACTCAACCAAATGAAGATAGTCCTCCCACTTGGTTGGTTACTGCATCACATATGCCGTCAACATATCTTCCACCACCTGGTTCACCTGTTTAGTTTGCCCGTCATTTTGAGGGTGATAAGCCATGCTAAAGTTTAGCTGAGTTCCTAATTCTTCAAACAATGTCTTCCAAAAGACCGATGCAAAATTTACATCACGGTCTAAAATTATTGTCTTCGGTAACGCTTGCAGCTTGAATATATTTTGCATGAATACATGGGTGATCTACATAGCTCTATATGTAGATTGCACCGATATAAAATGTGCTGACTTACTTAGCTTATCCACAACCACCATGAAAATGTTGGATTCATGATAATGTACTGCCACTACTACTCGGATAACAATTTTATGTAAAACAAAATCTAACCGACCTCCCTGTTTTCTTTTTGGTCCCTTTCACACTACTCTAGAGGAAACCTATAGAAATTAAACATTCTTTTCCTTTTGGATCAAGTCAGGGCCACATACCTGTGTCAGCTTCTATAAGTGCACTTCCGTTTTTTGTTTCCTAGATAAGGTCAACCTGCTCTCTGCAGCTAGTCATCCACCCAACCATGAGAATGACTTTCGAGAGCAATATCCCCCCTAGTTTGCTCAAATACTACCATCTTTCCTTGTTGCACGTGCTCTGCGCCCTTACCATCTAACCCTCACTAGATGTGGTAAGCCCTTCCCCTTTCCTACTACCTGTCCTCTACGACATAGTCCCATTTTTTTTCTCTTTCGCCCCCCTTTTCCTGGAAACCATTCCACGGTCGGGGAGAAAGGGTGGTTAGGGTTTTGCAACTGTTTTTTTTTTACCTATGTCTTAACATCTCTCCTCAGAAATTAAATGATATCCCTGTTACTAGGAAATCATTCCTTTTTCTTTTTTCTTTTTTTATCTCTAGTTACTGAAAAAAATATAAACTTATATAACAGATAATATTCTTTTCTCCGTCACTGTGGTAAATAAAATATTTACAATAGTTTGGGGTTATGACATCTCCCCCTCCTGAAATTAGACATCGTTCGGATGTCCTTTGGTTATAAACAACCTTGCGTAAGTTTGTTTCATGAGTTCTTCATCCTCCCAAGTGGCCTCGTTAGGCCCAAAGTGCTACCACTGCATCTTAACTTGGGTAATATCTCGCTTCCACAGCGTGAATTCTCTCCGATCTAGGATGCTCTGTGGTTCGACTCAGATTTCTCCTTCCAGTTCTACCTGCAACATGCAACATCCTCAGTCAATTTTCCTTTAAGAGAAAACATTTAGATTGATCTATCGGAGATAATTCTTACCTGAATATCTTGCTAATTAATTACATGTTTAGGATCATAAACATATTTTTTTAACACGGAGACATGAAAGACATTGTGGACTCATATGTGACTAGGTAGAGTGAGCTGGTAAGCCACCGGCCCAATTCTTACTAAGATTTGGAATGGTCCACAGTATCAAGGTGCCAACTTAGTGCACCCGCTCCACTGCAATGTGCTCTTTTTTATTCGAATTCTCACATACACATAATCACTCACCTAATACTCCTTAAACCTAATTTTCTGATTAGCGAAGTTCTTTTGTCTATCCTAAGCTGCCTTAGATTTAGATCACACCTTTTTAACCAGTTCCTCCATCTCCTTATGCATTTCAGGACCTAACATCAATCTGCCTTCTGGTCCACTCCAGTTTCAGGGGATGCGGCACTTCTACCCATACAATCCTTCAAAAGGGCTCATCTGTAATGATGTGTGGTAGCCATTATTGTATGCGAACTCAACCAAATGAAGATAGTCCTCCCACTTGGTTGGTTACTGCATCACATATGCCCTTAACATATCTTCCACCACCTGGTTCACCCGTTCAGTTTTCCCGTCAGTTTGAGGGTGATAAGCCGTGCTAAAGTTTAGCTGAGTTCCCAATTCTTCAAACAATGTCTTCCAATAGACATATGTAAATTTTACATCATGGTCTAAAATTATTGTCTTCGGTAACGCATGCAGCTTAAATATATTTTGCATGAATACATGGGCCATCTACATAGCTCTATATGTAGATTGCACTGATATAAAATGTGTTGACTTACTTAGCTTGTCCACAACCACCATGATGGAGTCATTATTTTTCCTTGACTTAGGCAAACCGTTATAAAGTCCATAGAGATGGTTTCGCACTTCCATTCCGAGATGGGTAATGGTTGTAATAAACCTACAGGATGTTGGTGTTCTGCTTTAATTTGCCGACATTCTAGACATCGTGCCAAGTAACCAGCCACGTATTTCTTCATATTCAGCCAATAATATTCTTTTCAAAGTGTAGTGATCATATTTTAATATCCTGGGTGTCTAGGGTAATGACTCTTATGGTACTCATCCAATACTAGATTTTTAATATTGTTCTGATTGGTCACGTATGACCTTCCTTTATAATACAACATCCCAACAACATCCAAAGCATAATTCGGTTGTTTTTCTTTGCTGGTTGATTACTGCACTTGCTGTTTTATTTGCTGATAAACAACATATTGTTTGGCTGCCTTTTTAATCATCTCCCCAAAGGGGCTTTTTGCTTTACTAAAAGAAATCTCATATAGGCATTGCAATTTCCGACTCAAAGTGTCCGCCACCCAGTTCTTCTTCCCTTTTAAATGCTTGATCTCAAAATAAAAACTGCTTAGGAAATCCACCCACCGTGTTTCCCTTGCATTTAGAGTGGGCTGGCTAAAACAATTGGTCAGACTGTTGTGGTCTGTCAATAAGGTAATGTCACCACATTCTCAGGGCATGAATCACAGCTGCCAACTCTAGATCATAAGCAGAATATTTCTGCTCATGCTCTTTTAACTTCCTTGATTCGTATGCTATCACTTTTCCTTCCTGCATCAGCACATCTCCTAACCCTTCCTTACTTGCATCAGTGCACACCACATAATCTTTACTGGGATCGGCTATACTTAGAATAGGTGCCATGGTGAGTAAATAATTGAGTTGTTCAAAACTTCTTTGACATTCAGGAGTCCACCTGAAGGTTCTTCCCTTTTTCTGTAAGGATGTGATTGGATAAGCTACTTTTGAAAATCCCTCTTCAAACAGTCTGTAATGGCCTGCCAATCCCATGAAGGATCGGATGTCCGCCACACCTTTTGGTACTGGCCATTCCATAATGGTCCTTATCTTTTCAGGATCTACGACAATCCCATCTTTAGTGATGATATGGCCCAAATACTATATCTGTTCTTTAAAGAATTCACATTTACTGAACTTAGCATATAATTGGTGTTCTCGGAGGGTTTGCAATACTAACTTGAGGTGCTCTTAATGCTCCTCCATAGTCCGAGAGTAAATCAATATATCATCAATAAAGATCAACACAAATTTATCCAAATACTGATGAAACACACTGTTCATCAGGCACATAAATTTGGTAGGGGCATTGTTCAACCTGAAGGGTAACAACACAAACTCATAGTGGCCATACCAAGTTCTAAAAGTTTTCTTAGCTATGTCTTCCTCTTTAATCCAGATTTGGTGATACCCTGACCGCAAATCAATCTTCGACAAAACTATTGCCCCTCTCACCTAGTCAAACAGTTCATCAAAGCGGGGTAGGGGGTACTTGTTTTTAATTGTCAATTTGTTTAGTTGATGATAGTCCATACCCATGTGGAGGGTCCCGTCCTTTTTCTTAACGAACAATACCGGGGCTCCCCAAGGGGACACACTGGGACGAATGTACTTTTTGTCCAACATCTCCTGTAATTGCATCTTCAGGTCCATGAATTCTGGTACGCTCAATCTGTAGGGTGCTCAAGATACTCAGGCTACTCCTGGCACCAATTTGATGGTAAAATCTATGTCTCTTTTGGGTGGCAGTCCAGGAATCTCTTCTAGAAACACATCGGAAAATTCTTGTATCAAAGGAATATTCTCCAGTGTGGCTATTTTATCTTTTGAGTTGGCATACCCCACTTGGATGGCATAAATATGACATCCTTTGCTGATGCATTTTGCTAACTATGAGGCAGTTATGGGCCGAATCTGCACTGGCTGTTTAATCCCCTGCATCTCTTGTTTTATTCCAAGCTCATCCTTATAACTGATAGTATTGGTTTTACAATTAATTATGGACCAATGTTTTTCTAACCAGTCCATACCAATCAATATATCATATGAGCCAAGGGGAGGCACATTTATATCCGCGGTGACTGATTGTCCTGCAACTTTTAAAGGGTAGTTTTTGACCTTATCCATTACCTGTCCTTTTGCCCCTATTACCAACTGAAATAGCCAAGGGTCCTTAAACTTAACAGGCTGCAACTTACAATGCCCCACAATTCTAGGACTAATATAACTTAACGTTGCACTAGGGTCAATTAAAATAGTTACAGCAAGGTGTAGGAGTTTACCTTCAAATTCCACCATGGTTGGCTGGTACTCTGCCTGGCGATCTTCCAAAGTGGCATTAATCTTTGGCAGACTCTGTCCTACATCGCCAACTGTAGAGGCTTCATAGACCACGGAAACCTTTTCAAATCCTTTTCGTTGGGGATAGTTTTTCACGTAATGGGGTCTAGCACAGCCCCAACATTGCACTTGAGACCTTGATGTCCCTTCGTTGTCTATTTTCCTGTGTTGGTCATTGGTTCTGGACTCATTGGGGGAATTTAATCAGAGCGAGTTCTTTTATGAGTTTCTGCTAATTTTCTCCTTGGCGAATCCTTTGTTACCTCCACCATGATTACCTTTAGTACCTCCAACCAACTTGTTGCTTTTCTTATCGACCCATTTCTTACCCAGGATCTCTCCCTTCTACTTGCTTTGCTGGTAGCACATTTGGGCTTTGTGAATAGCCTCGTCCATCGTCTTTGGGTTGTCAAATTCAATTCTTTCCCTCATACTCAATGGTAAGCTACTGACAAACCTCTGTACTTTAGCATTTTCTTCCTGTATATAAGGCACATAACGGAGTAAAAAACGAGTGATAAATTCATCCATAGTTTGCTGCCCCAAACGTAGGTCATGAAATTCCCTTGCCTTCTCCTCGTAGAAGCGCTCAGTTAGGTACCTTTCCTTAAAGTATCTTTGAAATTTCTCCTAGGTGATATTCTGTTCGCTTACTCCCCTTACCATCTTAACCTGTTCCCACCACAAGGTGGCCTTTCCCTGTAATTGGAAAATGGCCAACCGTGCCTTGAGGTTGTGATCGTATTCATATAGCTGGAAGTATTTGTTCATGTTAATCAACTAGGCCTCAGCTGCTTCCTCCTATTCTCTGTCAAAGTGTGGTGGCTTGATTTTACAAAACTCCCCTTGCAACTCTATCCGTTGCCTTTTGGATGTCTACCATTCGGAAGCATTATCCGAGCATTCCTCCTCCCTTCCTTCTGAATCTTCGGGTTGTGTGTGGTGATTCTATTCTCCTGACATTCTTTGTTTCTCAGCACTGGGATTCGGTGGCTGTTGATTCTGTCTGTCGGATAGGATTTTTATGATCCTCTCTTTTTCCATAGTTAACCTTGCATTATCTTCTCGTAATCGGGCCATTTTATTTTTCAGCTCTTCTACTATCTCCAAAATTTCCAAATTGGTATTGTGCGCCTCCTCACCCAGCTATAACCATAACTCAGGATTGTTTCCAAGACCCTTTGTAGGCCCCTGACCCACCACAAACCTGTGTGATGCACTGTCTATTCTCGTCATGTTGTCAGTCCTCTATTTTCCTGTGCTTACCACAAAATAAGTAACAGTGGAAGGGTTATCACATTATCTATTTCTTTATTTACTCATTAGAGACAAAATAAGTTGTAAATACATAGTTTGTTGTTAGTTTTCAATTCCCAAAGGCCACAGTTTTTGTAACTAGGCTCTAACACCACTTGTGAGATCTCCACTTCTAAGTAATAATTTTTATTTATTTATTTATTTATTTATATATATATATAGAATTCTACGTACCCATGGATACCTATTGGATTATATTTACCATTCTGCCTATGATAATTTATGTCATGTCGCTATATGCACACCTCTTGACATACGGTATCGATTTAAGCGCTTGTGTAATCTTTTTTATATTTTATAGAAATATTTGTATGGCCTCACGCATGTTAACCATGCAGGATTCAGTCAGGAGGTAACTTTTTATTCCCCTCTTGCCATCACATGGCATTCCTTATCCACTTCCAGGTGTATTAACTCCTGCCCTACTCTGTGCTGTACGAGGCCGGCAGGCTATCTAATGTTTCACCTTTCATGGTATTCCCCACCTCATCTACGGTGGAGAATTCTCCTTGCTATCCAACGGTGGCAGATTTTCACGGGCTGCCGACTTATTCTAACGTTGGCCTTGGGTGAAGGGCTCATTTGTTTAGGAAAATCTCTCTGCGCCCTGCTTGAGCTCAGCCTATGCATTCAGACCCAGAGAGCTGACTTACTGTCCCTGCTCAGTTGTTGGCAGATTTGTCAATAAACCCCTGAGGTAAATAAACGAACAGAGTCATGTTCCTCTGCATCTGTTTGGCTATGCACTCCTTTGTTTCTTTCTTTCTTTCATTTAAGAACTCTTGTTTGGCACATGTATTATGCATCTACAGGTAGGTTCGGTGATGGAGGCATCCTACAGCACCGAAACAGTGTTGTTCATTTGCTGGTCGGAGATTCCCTTTTATGGGTAAGTTCCTTGGCAAAGAACGAGGTTAATTTTTTTTGAATTTTGTTACTACAGCATACATGACTTCCACTATTGTCTAATTTGATGGGTTGCTGTTGTATAGGTTGGGTGCTTATCCTTTGCATGGTGGCCTAGACACGACTAAGGGAAACCCCAACTTTGCCCTGATCAGAGCTCCAGCTATGGGAATCTTTCTGGCTGTGGCCTTGTCTGTTGCTTCAAGGATTCTCTTATGTTTCAAAGGAGAATAATCCTCCAGGTCTCTTTCATAATTTGATGAACAAGGGGATGGAGGGTATTCTCGTCCCCTCCAAGCTCCAGTTTTCTATTGTAATGACTTATGTAATTTAAGTACTAGGGTTTGGGCATCCAACTACAGTTTCTCTGCTCGGACCATAATAATTGTATATAAAGTTTTATGCACACCTGTGTTCATCTTGGTCACAACATATTAGTTCTCTTCCTACTGGACTGTAATTTATTGGGAAGATTTTTATCGGTAGGGTAGAATCTTTGTTTATGTTTGACAAAGGAATTCCGCACCGCGGCTCCTCTGTATAGATATTATAACTCTTTTTAATTTATAATTCACGGTCTCGTACGGCATTTACCCAAGTCCCATTCTTTATTTAAGATGTAAATATATGCACAACTTTGTAGTGATTTATGTATTTGTCTTGTGGTTGGTTTTGCATGCATCTTTTCTTTTCGAGATTGTCCAAGCCCTGCACTTCAATCACAATCTGTAGCTTCTTCCTCTTCAACTCCCGTTTGCTACCAATTTCTTGGCCTTGTATGATGTGGAAAAATTATGTGCGGAAGGATAGTAACCCTACCCATCCTTGTTGCTCCTTCTTGCTCAATACGCAATTTTTCTTTGGGTCACTCCACCATTAGATATTGCTCATAGAGCAGTCTCCTACCACACCATACTATTTTCCGGCCCTTCCTTAATACGGGAAAAAAAACATTGTTATGACATCCCAAAACAAAACCTGTAATAGTCTCTATTTTTAGATTGGTGATTTTTTTTCATGGTAGAAACAGCTTCGCGGCAAGGCAAACAATGGTTTTTCTACTTATATACATATATGTCTGTTAAAAAGAAAAATAGGCTCAGTCCAAATTTTTTTAAGCCACTAGAGGATAACACTGGTCTTAATCAATGCTGCAAACTCTATATTTGGGTCGGTCTATGCTTTGCATAGTGTTTTCACATTTGGTTACTTAATGTACCCTTGAGTGGCTGTCCTAATTTTCATTTTCTGTCTAAGGGTTTCATTTTCTTTCATTCTCTGTCTCTTGAAACTGGTTATTATATGAGGTATAATTCTTCTCAACAAATTCATTTTGACTACCCTTACCAAACACTTTTAACACCCAATTACCAATATGTTTTAGTTTCAAATTTGAGAGGAGAAAATTTGTCTAAACAGAGACGGTTACTATGCAGATTCTGGGTTTGACCCTCTTCATGATAATGTACTGCCACTATTACCCAGATAACAATTTTATGTAAAAAAAAACTACCCAACCTCCCTGTTTTCTTTTTGTACCCTTTCACACTACTCTAGAAAATTGAAACCTACAAAAATTAAACACTTTTTTCCTTTTGGATCAAGTCAGGGCTACATACCTATTTCGTCTTCTGCAATTGCACTTCCTTTTTTTGTTTCCTAGATAAGGTCAACCTTCTCTCTGCAGCTAGTCATCCACCCAACCATGAGACTGACTTTCGAGACCAATATCCCCCCTAGTTTGCTCAAATACTACCATCCTTCCTAGTTGCATGCGCTCTGTGCCCTTACCATCTGACCCTCAGTAGATGTGGTAAGCCCTTTCCCTTTCCTACTACCTATCGTGTACAACATAGTCCCATTTTTTTTCCTCTTTCGCCCCCCTTTTCCTAGAAACCATTCCACGGTTGGGGGGAAAGGGTGGTTAGGGTTTTGCAACTGTTTTTTTTATCTATGTCTTAAATTCTCCCTCAGAAGTTAAATGATATCCCTGTTACTAGGAAATCATTCTTTTTTCTTTTTTCTTTTTTTATCTCCAGTTACTGAAAAAAATATAAACTTATATAATAGATAATATTCTTTTCTCCTTAACTGTGGTAAATAAAATATTTACAATAGTCTGGGGTTATGACATCTCCCCCTCCTGAAATTAGACATCGTCCGGATGTCCTTCGGTTATAAATAGCCTTGCGTAAGTTTGTTTCAGGAGTTCTTCATCCTCCCAAGTGGCCTCGTTAGGCCCAAAGTGCTACCACTGCATCTTAACTTGGGTAATATCTTGCTCCCGCAGCGTGACTTCTCTCCTATCTAGGATGCTCTGTGGTTTGACTCAGATTTCTCCTTCCGATTCTACCTACAACAAGCAACATCCTGAGTCAGTTTTCCTTTAAGAGAAAACATTTAGATTGATCTATCAGATATAATTCTTACCTGAATATCTTGCTAATTAATTACATGTTTAGGATCATAAACATATATTTTTAACATGGAGACATGAAAGACATTGTGGACTCGTATGTTACTAGGTAGAGTGCGTTGGTAAGCCACTGGCCCAATTCTTACTAAGATTTGGAATGGTCCACAGTATCTAGGTGCCAACTTAGTGCACCCGCTCCACTGCAATGTGCTCTTTTTTGCTCGAATTATCACATACACATAATCACTAAACTAATACTCCTTAAACCTAATTTTCCGATCAAAGAAGTTCTTTTGTCTATCCTGAGCTGCCTTCAGATTAGAGCGCACCTTTTTAACCAGTTCCTCCATCTCCTTATGCATTTCAAGACCTAACATCAATTTGCCTTCCAATCCACTCCAGCTTGAGGGGATGCGGCACTTCTGCCCATATAGTACTTCAAAAGGGCTCATCCGTAATGATGTGTGGTAACCATTATTGTATGCGAACTCAACCAAATGAAGATAGTCCTCCCACTTGGTTGGTTACTACATCACATATGCCCTTAACATATCTTCCACCACCTGGTTCACCTGTTCAGTTTGCCCATTAGTTTGAGGGTGATAAGCCGTGCTAAAGTTTAGCTGAGTTCCCAATTCTTCAAACAATGTCTTCCAAAAGACCGATGTAATTTTTACATCACGGTCTAAAATTATTGTCTCCGATAACACATGTAACTTAAATATATTTTGCATGAATACATGGGCAATCTACACAGCTCTATATGTAGATTGCACCGATATGAAATGTGCTGACTTACATAGCATGTCCACAACCACCATGATGGAGTCATTATTTTTCTTTGACTTAGGCAAACCTGTTATAAAGTCCAAAAGATGGTTTCGCACTTCCATTCTGGGATGGGTAATGGTTGTAATAAACCTGCAGGATGTTGGTATTCTGCTTTAATTTGCTGACATTCTAAACATCGTGCCAAGTAACCAGCCACGTCTTTCTTCATATTCAGCCAATAATATTCTTTTCGAAGTGTAGTGATCATCTTTTGATATCTAGGTTGTGTCCAGCGTAATGACTCTTATGATAGTCATCGAATATCAGATTTTTATTATTGTTCTGATTGGGCACGTACAACCTTCCTTTATAATACAACATCCTAGCAGCATCCAAAGCATAATTCGGTTGTTTTTCTTTGCTGGTTGATTACTGTACTTGCTGTTTTATTTGCTGATAAACAAAATCTTGTTCGACTGCCTTTTTAATCATCTCCCCAAAGGGGCTTTTCGCTTTACTACAAGAAATCTCGTATAGGCGTTGCAATTTCCAACTCAAAGCGTCCGCCAGCCGGTTCTCCTACCCTTTTAAATGCTTGATCTCAAAATTAAAACTGCTTAGGAAATCCACCCACCATACTTCCCTTGTATTTAGAGTGGGCTGGCTAAAACAATTGGTCAGACTGTGGTGGTCTGTCAATAAGGTAATGTCACCACATTTTCAGGGCGTGAATCACAGCTGCCAACTCTAGATCATAAGCAGAATATTTCTGCTCATGCTCTTTTAACTTCCTTGATTCGTATGCTATCACTTTTCCTTCCTGCATCAGCACACCTCCTAACCCTTCCTTACTTGCATAAGTGCACACCACATAATCTTTACTAGGATCGGCTATACTTAGAATAGGTGCCATGGTGATTAAATAATTGAGTTGTTCAAAACTTCTTTGACATTCAGCAGTCCACTTGAAGGTTCTTCCCTTTTTCTATAAGGATGTGGTTGGATAAGCTACTTTTGAAAATCCCTCTACAAACCGTCTGTAATGGCCTGCCAATCCCATGAAGGATCAGATGTCTACCACACCTTTGGGTACTGGCCATTCCATAATGGTCCTTATCTTTTTAGGATCTACGACAATCCCATCTTTAGTGATGATATGGCCCAAATACTATATCTGTTCTTTAAAGAATTCACATTTACTGAACTTAGCATATAATTGGTCTTCTTGGAGGGTTTGCAATACTAACCTGAGGTGCTCTTAATGCTCCTCCATAGTCTGAGAGTAAATCAATATATCATCAATAAAGATCAACACAAATTTATCCAAATACTGATGAAAGACACTATTCATTAGGCACATAAATGTGGCAGGGGCATTGTTCAACCTGAAGGGTAACATCAGAAACTCATAGTGGCCATACCAAGTTCTAAAAGTTGTCTTAGCTATGTCTTCCTCTTTAATCTAGATTTGGTGATACCCTGATCGCAAATCAATCTTCGAGAAAAATATTGCCCCTCTCACCTGGTCAAACAGTTCATCAGTGCGGGGTAGGGGGTACTTGTTTTTAATTGTCAATTTGTTTAGTTAATGATAGTCCATACACATGTGGAGGGTCCCGTCCTTTTTCTTAACGAACAATACCGGGGCTCCCCAAGGGGACACACTGGGGCGAATGTACTTTTTGTCCAACATCTCCTGTAATTGCATCTTCAGCTCCGTTAATTTTGGTATGCTCATTCTGTAGGCTGCTTGAGAGACTCGGGCTACTCCTAGCACCAATTTGATGGTAAAATCTATGTCTCTTTTGGGTGGTAGTCCAGGAATCTCTTCCGCAAACACATCAGAAAATTCTTGTATCACAGGAATATTCTCCAATGTGGATATTTTATTTTTTGAGTTAGCATACCCCACTTGGATGGCATAAATCTGACATCCTTTTTTGATGCATTTTGTTAACTATGAGGTAGTTATGGACCGAATCTGCACTGGTCGCTTAATCCCTTGCATCTCTTGTTTTATTCCAAGCTCATCCTTATAACTGATAGTCTTGGTTTTACAATTAATTATGAACCAGTGTTTTTCTAACCAGTCCATACCAATCAATATATCGTACGAGCCAAGGGGAGGCACATTTATATCCATGGTGACTGACTGTCCTGCACCTTTTAAAGGGCAGTTTTTGACCTTAGCCATTACCCATCCTTTTGCCCCTATTACCAACTGAAATAGCCAAGGGTCCTTAAACTTAACAGGCTGCAACTTACAATGCCCCACAATTCTAGGACTAATATAACTTAACGTTGCACTAGGGTCAATTAAAATAGTTACAACAAGGTCTAAGAGTTTACCTTCAAATTCCACCGTGGTTGGCTGGTACTTTGCCTGGCGATCTTCCAAAGTGACATTAATCTTTGGTAGACTACGTCCTACATTGCCAACTGTAGAGGCTTCATAGACCTGGGAAACCTTTTCATCTCCTTTTCGCTGGGGATAGTTTTTCACATAATGGAGTCCACCACAGCCCCAACATTGCACTGGGGACCTTGATGTCCCTTCGTTGTCTATTTTCCCAGGTTGGGTCATTGGTTCTGGACTCATTGGGGGGCTTTAATCAGAGCGAGTTCTTCTATGAGTTTCTGCTGATTTGCTCCTTGGTGAATCCTTTGTTACCTCCACCACGTTTACCTTTAGTACCTCCAACCAGCTTGCTACTTTTCTTATCGACCCATTTCTTACCCAGGATCTCTCCCTTCTACTTGATTTGCTGGTAGCAAATTTGGGCTTTGTGAATAGCCTCGTCCATCGTCTTTGGGTTGTCAAATTCAATTCTTTCCCTCATACTCAATGGTAAGCAACTGATAAACCTCTGTACTTTAGCATTTTCTTCCTGTATATAGGGCACATAACAGAGTAAAAAACGAGTGATAAATTCATCCATAGTTTGCTACCCCAAACGTAGGTCATGAAATTCCCTTGCCTTCTCGTTGTAGAAGCGCTCAATCAGGTACCTTTCCTTAAAGTATCTTTGAAATTTCTCCTAGGTGATATTCTGTTCGCCTACTCCCCTAACCATCTTAACCTCTTCCCACCACAAGGCGGCCTTTCCCTGTAATTGGAAAATGGCCAACCGTGCCTTGAGGTTGTGATCGTATTCATATAGATGGAACTATTTGTTCATATTAATCAACCAGGCCTCAGCCACTTCCTCCTATTCTCCGTCAAAGCGTGGTGGCTTGATTTTGCAGAACTCCCCTTGCAACTCTATCTGTTGCCTTTTGGATGTCTACCATTCGGAAGCATTATCCGAGTGTTCCTCCTCCCTTCCTTCTGAATCTTCAGGTTCTGTGTGGTGATTCTATTCTCCTAACATTCTTTGTTGCTCAGCACTAGGATTCGGTGGTTATTGATTCTGTCTGTAGGATAGGCTTTTTATGATCCTCTCTTTTTCCATAGTTAACCTTGCATTATCTTCCCGTAATCGGGCCATTTCATTTTTCAGCTCTTCTACTGTCTCCAAAATTTCCAAATTGGTATTGCGCGCCTCCTCACCCAGCTATACCCATAACTTGGGATTGTTTCCAAGACCCGTTATAGGCCCCTAACCCGCCACAAACCTGTGTGACACACTATCTATTCTCTTCATGTCTCCAGTCCTCTATTTTCCTGTGCTTACCACAAAACAAGTAACAGTGGAAGGGTTATCACATTATCTATTTCTTTATTTACTCATTAGAGACGAAATAAGTTGTAAATACACAGTGTGTTGTCAGTTTTCGGTTCCCAAAGGCCACAGTTTTTGTAACTAGGCTCTGATACCACTTGTCAGATCTCCTCTCCTAAGTAATATAATTATATATATTCTTATATATATATATTTTATATATATATATATAATATTATGGATAAAATTATAGTACAGCTGGGATACCTATTGGATTATATTTACCATTCTGTCTATGATAATTTACCTCATGCTGCTATATGCACACCTCTTAACATATGGTATTGATTTAAGGGTTGGTGTACTATTTTTTAGATTTTATAAAAATCTCTGTATGGCCTCACACATGTTAACCATGCGATAGTCAGTCAGGAGGTAACTTTTTATTTCCCTCTCGCCATCACATGGCATTCCTTATCCGCTTCCAGGTGTATTAACTCATACCCTACCCCATGCTGTATGAGGCCGGGAGGTTGTCTAATCTTTCGCCTTGCATGGTAATCCCCTCCTCATCTATAGTGGAGAATGCTCCTTGCTATCCGACGGTGGCAGATTTTCGTAGGCTGCGAACTTATTCTAACGTTGGCCTTGGGTGACGGGCTCATTTGGTTAGGTAACTCTCTCTGCGGCTTGCTCGAGCTCAACCTATGCATTCATAACGAGAGAGCCGACTTACAGTCCTTACTCGGTTGCTGGCGGATTTGTCACCAAACGCTTAAGGTAAATAAACAAATAGAGTCATGTTCCTCTACATCCATTTGGCTATGCACTCCCTTGTCTATTTTTTCTATCATTGGAGAACTCTTGATTGGCACATGTGTTATGTATCTGCAGGTAGGTTTGGCGATGGAGGCATCCTGCAACACCGAAACAGTGTTTTTCATTCGCTGGTCGGAGTTTCCCTTTTGTGGGTAAGTTACTTGGCAAAGAACGAGGTTAATTTTTTTTTAATTTTGTTAGTGTAGCATACATGACTTCCGTTGTTGTCTAATTTGCTACATGGGTTGCTCTCGTACAAGCTAGGTGCCTATCCTTTGCACGGTAGCCTAGACACGGCTAAGGGAAACCCCACCTTCGCCCTAACTAGAGCTCCAAGTATGGGAATCTTTCCGTTCGTGGCCTTGTCTGTGGAGAATGAGTTATGTAATTTAAGTACTAGGGTTTGGGCATTCGACTACTGTTTCTCTACTCAGACCATAATAATTGTATATAATGTTTTATGCACACCTATGTTCATCTTGCTCACAGCATATTAGTTCTCTTCCTACTGGACTGTAATTTATTGGGAAGATGTATTACTTTTATTAGCAGGGTAGACTCTTTGTTTATGTTTGACAAATAAATTCCACACCACGGCTCCTCTGTACAGATATTATAACTCTTTTTAATTTATAATTCAAGGTCTTGCACAACATTTACCCAAGTCCCATTCTTTATTTAAGATGTAAATATATGCACAACTTTATAGTGATTTATGTATTTGTCTTGTGGTCAGTTTTGCATGCATCTTTTCTTTTCGAGATTATCTGAACCCTGCACTTCAATCACAATCTGTAGCTTCTTCCTCTTCACCTCCCGTTTGCTACCAAGTTCTTAGCCTTGTATGATGTGGAAAAATTAAGTGCAGAAGGATAGTAACCCTACCCAACCTTGTTGATCCTTCTTTCTCGATACCCAATTTTTCTTTGGGTCTTTCCACCGTTAGATATTGCTCCTAGAGCAGTCTCCTACGACGCCATACTATTTTCTTGCCGTTCGTTAATACAGGAAGAAAAAACATTGTTACGACACCCCAAAACACAACCTATAATAGTGTTTGTTTTTAGAGTGGTGATTTTTTTTCATGGTAGAAACAACTTTGAGGCAAGGCAAATGATGGCTTTTCTACTTATATATGTATATGTCTGTTAAAAAGAAAAATAGGCTCAGTCCAAAGTTTTTTAAGTCACTAGAGGATAACACTGGTCTTTAATTAATGCTACACACTCCTCTATATTCAGGTTGGTCTATGCTTTGCACACTGTTTTCACATTTGGTTACTTAATGTACCCTTGAGTGGCTGTCCTAATTTTCATTGTCTGTCTAAGGGTTTCATTTTCTTTCATTCTTTGTTTCTTTAAATTGGTTATTATATGAGGTATAATTCTTCTCAAAAAATTCATTTTGACTACCCTTACCAAATACTATTAATGCCCAATTACCAGTATGTTTTAGTTTCAAATCTGAGAGGAGAAAATTTGTCTAAACAGAGATGGTTACCATGCAGATTCTCGATTTGACCCTCTTCATGATAATGTACTACCACTACTACCTGGATAACAATTTTATGTAAAATAAAACTACCCAACCTCCCTGTTGTCTTTTTGTACCCTTTCACACTACTCTAGAGAACCGCAACCTACAGAAATTAAACATTAGTTTCCTTTTGGATCAAGTCAGGGCCACATACTTGTGTCATCTTCCATAAGTGCACTTCCTTTTTATGTTTCATAGATAAGGTCACCCTGCTCTCTGCAGTTAGTCATCCACCCGACTAGGAGACTATCTTTCGAGACTAGTCTCCCCCCTAGCTTGCTCAAAGACTA
>APFE030239018.1:30346-49932 GCA_000404065.3 Pinus taeda | reverse complement strand
TTTTATATAGAGTAAATATAAAATTAGAGAAAGTGAATTCAAATATGGTCATATAAAAAAAATGACATATACATATTTTTCACTTAACTGTATTATTAAGAGATGAATAAAAACATCCAACATTAATAGTTAAATTTCAAAAATTTCTTTCTTGCATGTGTCAACATCGTGTCTCATTTTATATAGTTTTAAATTAAACTAATTTAACTATAGATTTTATCTTATCATTACATTATATACTTATTAGAATTCATATTGTTATTTTAAATCAACCTTGTAGGGAGACAAATTTATACATTGATTTCTCTTTTGAATCCCTAGTGCTTATAATTTTTTATTTGGAATAATATATAAAAGTATCCTATTTTCAATGGTTATTTTCTTATTAAATAATTGATACTTAAAAATAATAAAAGTTTTTTTATATAAATATGTAAAATTATTAGTGTTTAAATTTGAATATTTAATTAATATAAAACTTGAGTATTTAAAATTCTTTAAATATTTTTATGTTATAAATAATATTTTATTATTAATTACTATTGATTATTTTTTTTCAATTTCTATATGTTTTTTATTTTTAATATATAAAAAATTGGAATTTTCAAATATATATTAACATTTTTAAATCTGCTTTTTGGAATAACCCATTTCCAGAAGTCTTTACAAAATGAAATGTATACCTATTTTTTAATACTAACAATTCACAATAATAAATATTTAGTTGGTTGTTTCATGCTTTTGGAAATAAAATTTCCAGAAGTCTTTACAAAATGAAATGTATACCTATTTTTTAATACTAACAATTCACAATAATAAATATTTAGTTGGTTGTTTCTTTTTTTTTTCCTATTTCAATTGCTTTGCCTTGACATTGTTTTTAAAAGTTGCAGTTAGGGAATGACAGTGGCTGTAAAAAAGAGTGTGAGAAGAATAAGAATGAAGAGCTATAACTCCACATAGAAATTATAATCTAGCTTTACCTTACTCACAAAATGAAATCTATGTCCAATGAGTATATATTAACAAATAAGATTATGAAGTGAGACAAAGAGATATAAAAAACTTAATTCTGATTGAGAAAAAACAATGTTTATATTTGCGTTGAGTATTTTTATGTTATTTTTCTATGAATACTATCTTGTTTTGTTATAAGTACTCAATTTTTAATTTTCATTTATTTTAATTTTTTTTAATGTACATATTTTATGTATATAATTTTTTTTAGATGTGTTATTAGTGGACACTTATTTATAGATTTCTTAATATTAAACCTGAAACACATAACATTTGTTTAACTTTTAATTGAGACAATAATTCTCATTTATATTTGTTTATATTTTTATGACTAACTTTGCTAATATATATAACAAATCAATATTTTTGTAACCATTTTTTTTAATACATAATTATTTTACTAAACGTATTTTTTCAATATTTTCAACCTTCTTCTATGATTCGTCAACTAATTTTATAACCCATACAACAACTATATAAAAATGTTGTTAGTATGTTTTTTTTCATTTACTATTTACCGAATAGCTAATGTTCTTTCAGGATTCTTTAACTAATTATGTAGCTCAAAAAACAACCATATAAAATTGTTGTTTTTACTAAAAATAAAATGTCACTATTATATGAAATCATTATATTTCTATCACAACTATCTTTACCATTTTTTAATAAAATGAAATCATCTATGTAAATTAACAATAAAAAACAAGACTTCTTATATGTATATTTCCTTTATTCTTTATAATTCATTTTTCTATCTAATTTATATATAAGGGATAAATTCTTATTTCATTTCTATTTTACACTTGATTTTGAGTAGTCCTAACTTTATCATTTGTTGAAATCCCCAATTTTATAATGAACTTTTCATATAATTAGAAATCATCTCTTCTTGACGCAGGCACAAACAATGGATTAATAAATCTCTTACCCTATGGTTCCCCTTTTCTTTACAACTCTACCTCTTCTCTTATAACCGGATTGCCTTTTGAAAATGACCAAAACAATGCCTTTTTCCTTTTATAAGCAGAAATGTTCATGATTCACCTGAGATCGCAATCTAAATGAATCGACATTCCAGATTAAATTGCGTCATTGAAAATCAGAAGTCACAAGTCGCAAATCGCCGATATAATGATCTCCCTTTTAAAAAGTCCATATGCGATTTATCCCACCGATCGTTGTGGGCGATCGCTGCTTCCCCCAGCTTAAGGTCTTGTCGCTCCCACTCAATGCTCCGATGCGATATAGCAGAAGTAGCTAATTGAAACTCATGAAGAGTTTAGTTCCGCCTTTCACTTAAATAAACTTTCAATGTGATATGTAATTGTTCACAGACCCGACAAAGTTACAAAAGTCCCATGTATAACATTTCAAGTCTGGATTTCAGATCCTCTCGGTGTTTTGCGCTAGTTCTTAGTGTAAATTGGATTTTTGCCTGCACGACCAAAACCATGTCAATTAACTATACTGATCTGATATCGGTGATCCAACTTCTGGGATTGAATCGGCAACAAACAATGACGTTTATAGAAAAGGCCACAATTTCGATTAACTCTGTGTTTTTCTATTACGAAGCATGAAAATAGTGAATCATCACTCTATTCCGAATATAAAGAAAATGAAATCATAACAAGGAATTCTACAGACTTGATAACTAATCATATGCACAACATCATTTATTCACAATAAAAATAATTGCAGAGTCTTCGCCTTGGCCCGATTACACAAATAAAAGACCTCTATTTCAAAATACAATCCACTCATTATTCTTTCTCTTGTTCCACTCTATCCACTCCTCATTAAATTTTTTCCCTTCTTTTTCTCAATTGAGTATCACTCTATTATGTGCCTAACAACTCAATCCCTATTTTTAATCAATCTAACAACAAACCTTTAATTCCTAGCTCTACCACACACCTATGCTAACAACTTAACTTTGACCCTAAAATAAGACAATTTCTAAATATTACAATAATGAAATACAACTCATTTCTTGAGAGATCCAACCCTCTTTGTAAAACTAAATTTTGACCAATTAGGTCAATGAAATTCAACTTGTTTAGTCACAACATGTGAACAAACTTTGACATTTCTAGCTAAGTCTAGATGCTCACTTCTATACTCAACTTGAGTTCCTAATTTATCCATTATTTTTCAAAGTAATTAAAAATAATATGATAATTAAAAAAAAAAACCAATGAAGCATTAATAAATATTGTTTCTTAATCTCCTTTTCAAAGCATCAATGCCAAGTTATTAGATGGTCAATTTTTGAATTTTGAGGCAAAAAGAGTTCTAAGAAAAATCTATCACAATTTTCACATTGTTAGTCTCGATAAAACTCTAGCATCATGTTAGGCAATGTTCAAAATTGAACCACACTATGCAATTGTGTAATGTACTAAACAATTCGTAATTCATATCTATAAAAATATGACATCCCTCTAATTGTATATTCACATAATGTAAATGTTATTTGACCAAATGCTACCAAAGATACTATTTCATAATTGAATTAAAAGAATTTTTTTTGAAAAATATAAATTGTGAAACTTTACCATATAACTATGAATGCAATTGTGCTTTACAAAACGATTTCTGAAAATGATCATTTTATGTTATCTTATAGATATGAAAAAGATATATATTAGTTTTCTACATATTATATTAATGTTAGGTTAAATATTTCCTAGCATGCTATATTTGTATCATGCTACGAGTTTCCCTATGCAAATTTTCTAGTGCCACGTCTTGCAACACTTGTTTTCTTTATTGTGGTTGTATTATTTATTTCATCCTATTGTAGTTAATACGACTATAATTTAGATATTATTTGTATTTTCGTTTTGAATGTGTTTAAGTTACTACTTTAGTTTTATTTTAATTACAATAATTTTTAGTTTAGATTTGATACTTCAATTTTTATAATAACTTATTTGAGTTTCACTTTATAAATTTATTTTGATTCTAGATTAACATAATTTTATATCATTATTTTTAGTTTTTAGATTAGTTAGAATTATTGTTTTTTTTTTTACTTTATTTCTTGCTTTAGTTGTATTATTAATATACTTTTATATTATTACATTTTGCTCTCTATTTTAGTTTGAAAGATTGATTAATTAACTTTACATTTAATTTTAGTGGTATTATTAATTTATTTTAGTTTTAGTTAGTATGATTATAATTTTATTTTAGTTTTTTTAGTTTAGCTTTGAATGTTGTTTAGTTGTTACTTTAGGTTTTATTTTATTTACTTTAATTTCAGTATAGTTTAGTAATTTAGTTTAGATTTGCTTCATAATTTTATTTTAATTCCTACTTGACATACTTTTATTATTAATTTTTAGTTTGTAGATTAGTTTTGAACTATTGATTTTTTACTTTATTTTATACCTTGGTTGTATTATTGATTTGATTATTTTTAAGTAATATGATTTAATATTTACTTAAATATAGTTTTTTAAGTGAATTTAATTTTGGCTTGCTTAGTAATTTTTAGTTTTATTTTAATTGAATTTTTTTTTTTGTTTCAATTTTCTATAATAATATAGTTTAGTTTAACTTCATAACTCTATTTTTTGATTCTCAATTCATATGTTTTTATTTTATCACATTTAGTTGGAATGATTTATTTTCTTACTTTATTTTTTAGTTTAGTTGTATTATTAATTTTAGTAAGTTTTAGTAAATATGATTATAATTTAAACTTTTAGTAGTTTTAGTTTAGTTTTAGATGTGGTTTAGTTATTACTTTAGTTAGTTTTAATTTTTAGTTTAATTTTGTTACTTCAATTCTTATAATAATATTTAGTTTAGTTTAATTTCATATTTTTCTTGGATTCATAGTTAATAGACTTTTATATTATTATTTTTTAGTTTGTTGTTTAGTTGAAATTATTGCTTTTACTTCAGTTGTATTATTAATTTCATTCATTTTTAGGTAATATGATTATAATTTACCTAAATGTAGTTTTAGTTTTAGTTATGTTTGGATTACAAAATGCTAACCATGATCCCCATAAAAATTAGCTAAAGTTGAGGGTGACTAAATTGAGTGGATGACACGGGACACATGTTTCATTCAGCTTTCGGTAATATGATTATAATTTACTTAAATATAGTTTTAGTTTTCTTTTGATTACAAAATGTTAACCATGATCTCATAAAAAATGGTGAATCATGAGGGTGACTAAATTTGGTGGATGACATGGGACACATGTCGAGAAAGCTAAAACAAGACACATGTCAAGGAAGCTCAAATAAGACTTACAAACTTAAAGGAAATCACATGCTAACAAATTATTATTTTTAACTAAAATAGAACATACTTTAGTTATTTATAAAGTTAAAATTAGAAGTTTTCATGGTCAATGCTAAATTATTAGTAGTCAATAGGAGAATTGATTGTTATAGCCATACCTTGGAAGGGACTAACAAGTGTTGATAGTCATACCTTGGTAGGGAATACTAAGTGTTGCAGGGAAGTTGAGTCCTAGCAAGTTAAGTGGAAATTATGCTTTCATAAAAATTGCAAACTTATATATGAAAAAAAAATGTTCTTTTCCCACTAAAGGCCAAGGACATCCACAAATTTTGGTGGGTAGTAACCACTAGTAAGTATTCTTCCATTTTACTTCTACTTAATAAAGTGAAAAGAGCATGATAGAGTGTAGTAAACCTTGGTAAGTATATTTATTTACATATTGTTCCTATGCATTTTTTATGAAAAATATTGCTTAAATTATGGTGGGTTGATGATAAGTATATTATCTATTTGAGTTTGAACTATTTTCAAAGATTTTAATCTTGGTCGAAGCTTAATAATGAAAAATCACTCCACAAATATATAAAATTCATAACATAAATATTTCAATTGAATCTAAAAATTATGGTAGAAAATTTTGAGTAAATTATCTACATAGCGTAAAGACTAAATTAACACCTTCAAGTTTATGATCCAATCAAATATTTGAAAATTAATTTTAGCAATATTATATATATTATAGATTAAACATACATTATATGTGTATTGATCCATGGTAAACTAATAATGGTAAAAGGAAAATCGATTATTAGAGTTCCTGCTTTAGAAGAGACTCATAATAATAATAAATGTAAAAATACAAATACAAATGGCCATAGCACTATGTTCAAGTCATTAATATTAATAATTTGAATAAACGTTTATAATAATTTTATTATAATACTATTAATATAACATATACTATTCTATATTATTAATAATTATAACAATAGTTATTATTATAATAAAAACATTATGAAATGCCAAGTGCTTAATAGTAGTTTAGTAATATCGATCATAATGATCCAAGTCAATATGGCAGTGAACCATAGTCAATCTAGTTAATAATAGCCAATAAAAGTCAATTATTGTCAACCACTCAAGATAGTCAAGTGTAGTCAAAGTTAGCACAACATAAGAAAACCTAATGCTTAAGAATGTCTCTTTCCTCCTAAGAGGTCATAGGCTCAAATATTGACTATGGTAGAGTATGCACACCTTTTTAGACATTAGTAGTGAAATCATTACATGGTTAGATCGATGTATAATAAAACACAGTCAACCAATACCAAACTTACACAAATATGGTTAATTTATAGCACAAACACATTAGAAAATCGGGTTGATATACACCAAAGGCATCATCTTACATTATTTATATGTGTAGGGTACAGTAAATTTTGTGTCTTAGAGAATGTGCCTTTCAACTTATTAGTCTTTATCCTCACATGATATGATTGCAACCATGTCATTAAAATAACTCCTAATGAGGTTGATATATGTCAAAGGAATCATTTTCCATTATTTATATGTCTAGGGTAGAATACTTTTTTGGTCCTATAAAATGTTCCTTTCAAATTATTGGTCTCCATCCTCCCATGATATCACTTTAACCATGTCATTAAAATAACTCCTTACAATTTTCTATCAAACAAGTCAGCGAATTTCCTTGCAATATATAGCAAGGTCCTCAACTTAATAATCATAGGCAACATATAGACAATCTAGCACTTCTTCTTATGCTACATCAAATTACCAACCTATTGAAGTCAAGCTTCAAAATTTTATAATTATAGATAGAATTCTAGTAACAGTAATCTTGGTTTTCTTGCACTGATATGAGCCAATAGGACAATATTAATTCATAGTATTCCTCTAAACAATCTTATGTGAAGTGGTTTTGGACAAGAAAATAGAGTTTGGAGCCAATTCACCATAATTCTATGTAAATATATTTTATTTTAGATTAAACTATTTTTAGTTGAGATGGCTAGGAAGCCATCGTGAACTCAATTTAAATAAAGTACGATGATGTAATAAACGAATTAGATTTAGCAAAAAGGAAAACTACAAATTACGTGGAAAAGAAACATTTGAGTTAAATATATTTTTTCGAAGATCTGGAAACCCAAGTTAATTGATAGGATCAAGACAATTTTCCCTTAAAAGACTCCTAAAAGTCCTTAGGGGTTGAGTAGTAGGATTTAATAGGATGGGAGAGAAAATCTATGAATTCCCCCAGTTACAGAAAAACACTCGGGAAAAGATGGAAGAAAGTAGTGTAGGAGAAAAATGCAGGCTTTAAGGAAAAAATAACAAATAAAACAACCTGTGCAAGTTGGTTGGCAAACCCTGAAAAGAGCGACATCACTAAGGAAAATATGAAAGGGAAGTAACCTATAAACTACCTTATCTAGAATAACAAGAGGTTGTTGATTCAAGAGGTAATTGATCTCATCTCGAGGGTAACTAGTAGATCAGTTTATGGTTAGGAGGAAAATGTTATTTTATAGTGCATTTTCCCACAATGACTATAGTTAGACAAAAAAATGTCTATGTTTATTTATTCTGGAATGGAGTAATGAAATTAATTTTTATTATAGTTACATAATTATTGATTTATTTATTATTTTCTGCTTGAGTAAGGGAGAAATTAATAATTTAAATTAAATTTTAGAGATAACCTTAAGTGGGGAATTTGGTTTGCGTGGGGTTGAGGAAACTAAGGTAAATTATATGATGTGCATGTAGTGTGATTTTTATAGTTCTGTACATTCATAATATCTTAGTCGAAATAGAAGTATGTTGCAGGTTGTATAAAGATATAATACACAATAAGCAAAATAATATTAACATAAAAATTGAGTAAGGATGAATGATTTAAGATGTCTTTTTTATGTATGATGTAAAGTCACTTCTAACAAATCCTAGAGAATCATTCCAATTCATTATATATATATATATGAACTCTTTCGGCAATAAGAGTGAATTTTTTCCATTTTTCTTGGGGCTCTACAATGTGTACTAGGGTTTGAGTTAGGGCTTGGTGCTGGTAACCATGGTGGGTGATGGAGGAAGGAGTTTTCCTCCCTCCTATACTTAAATAAATATGAAAAAAAGCAAAGAAATTGATCTGCATTGCTTCAAGAAACCAACGGAGGTGATAACTAAGGATACCAACACGGGAAATATCAAACCTCACAAACAGATAAAAAATCATGAGTAAGAAAGCAGGGAGAAGAGGAAAGAGGATAGAAGTAAGAAAGAGGTGCCTTTGAGGGCAACAGGGGTCTACAAACCCAATTCAGCCATTACTCCTCAGGTCATTTTAAGTGACTCAGCGCTACAGGTGCACAGAGATCACATGGCGGAACACACAATCATATGCAAATTTATGGGGATTTGGTCGATGGAGAAGGCCTTACGTGTATGGATAAGGAACCTCTGGAAACCCAAGTGGAAAATAAACCTTCACCTTGGATCCAAGGGTTTCTTAATGGTGGTGTTCACAAGCTTAGAAGATAAAGACAAAGTGTTTGAGGGATGACCCTATTTTTATGCTATTGCAGGCCTTTACATGTGACCATGGGTGATGAATTTTGTCCCAAAACGAGAAAAATTCACTTAAGTACCAATATGGATAAGACTATAGTCACTTCATTTAGATTATTGGTTGTCTGAGTCTCTAAAGGTTGTCGGCAACAAACTAGGGCATTTCATAAAAACATCAGATGTGACATTAAGAGGCAAATATGCTTCCTTCACCCGTATTTGTGTCGAAATGGACCTATCTAGGGTACTCTCGGACGATATCATTTTAGAGGTTTATGATAAATAATGGGTGCAGATGGTGGACTATGAGCATGTCCCATTTAGGTGCCATAAGTGCCATGAACATGGGCACCTATACAGAGAGTCCCCTTCAAACAAACTGGAGAGAAACAAAAAAACCACCACAAGTAAAGATCCCGAGGGTTTCACAAAGGTGGGGTGTAAGGGGAGAGGAGGAAAGTAGCACCAAAAGAAGATCAATGAGGATGGGAGACTGAGCCACAATATTTTCAAAATATAAGTTGGAAACAATGGGGCAAACCAGAAATCGAAGACTAAAACCAATGAGAAATGTAGGGATACCAGCATGGAGGACATACCAAAGAACAGGCAGCAATATGATGATCTACCAAGCATTATGGAGCTCAGTAGGGACCATGATATTACCCCAAGTGAGGCAGGAACAAAGGACCATGAACTATAAAAGGGAGATTCTTAAAAGCTAGAAATTGGACCTAGAAAAGTTTCTAGAGCAGGGTATTACCAAAGGGTTTGACTCCCTACCAAAAGAGGAGTTTGACAAGGGTTCAATATCTCTTGCAGTGGAGATACCAATCGAAGGGTTCTGGAGTCAAAAGAAATCATGCCAGCCAAGAAAATAGAGGGATAAAGACAATGGAGGAAACACCAGGGCACTCTTCTAAGAACCTGGGTAGGGAAATAGGGAGGAAAAGACAGAATGAGCTGTTGACAAAATGTGGAAAACTCATGATTAACTCAACTAAGATGGAAGATCTCACCAGTTACTCTTTCACAAACCTTTCTTAATGAAGTTTACAACCTAGAACATTAAGGGCTTAGGAAGTAAAAGGAAACAAAGAAATCTCAACAGTATAGTAAAATAAGGAAAGCGAGATATGGATTTCATTCAGGAAACAAGGTGCTCGATGGACAAAACTAGAGAAGTACATAGAAAATGGTTAATCAAGTATGAGTATCTATAGGTTAAGGCAGACAACTCTATAGGAGGGATTCCCACACTCTGGGATCCCCAAAAACTTGGGATCCTATGTGCGGCAACAACCAAGAACTATCTTTCGCTATTAATACAAACTGTGGGTGCTAAAGAGATTTATATGTTTAAAAATGTCTATGGTCCTCAAAAACTACAAGACAATCTCAAGTTTATCAATTACCTTGATGAGCTAAGAGAGAGATATCCTAGTATGCACTAGATTCTAGCAAAAGACTTCAATATGATCAAATCTCTTACAGAAAAAAAAGGAGGCACCAGAACACTAGGAAAAGACTCCATGCACTTCCAAAACTTCATAAATAGCATGAGATTAGTGAATGCCGAAACAATAAATGACACTTTCACCTAGAATAATAGGAGAGGAGGGGCTTCTCACGTTGCCTCTAAGATTCATAATCTTAGAGGACCTATTTTCACAGACCCTAACATGTCAGCTTTAATCCTTCCTTTTTGAGGCTCAGACCATTGGCCTGTCTAGCTTGAAGCCACCTTTATGGGTACACTGAGGAGTAGACCTTTTAGGTTTGAAAATGTATGGCTCTCTCACCCCGACTTCACCATCAATATTGATAAATGGTTGATGGAGGACTTGCCCTTTCAAGGCACTAAAATGTTCATGCTACAACAAAGACTTAAACACATCAAAGCCAGACTTAGAGAATGGAACAAAAAACAGTTTGGTAACAATTTCAAAGCCAAAAAAGAAGTTGAATAGAAACTTCACGAGATTAATCAACTCATGATCACGGATGGTTTTACTGGGGAAAGGAAAACTTAGGCTGACCCTCTTTAGGAAGAATGGGATGATAGGTGCAGGAAAGAGAATATTTTCTGGAGATAGAAATCCAGAGTACAATGGATTAGAGAAGGGGAAAGAAGCACAATGTTTTTTCATAAATCAACTTTGAGTCACAGGTCACACAACATAATTTTAAAACTCAGAGACTCTCAAGGGAAAGAGCTTGTCACCAACAAAGAAATGGAATCTGTCCTAGTACAACACTTCCTTAGCATTGCAAAGGAGCCTCTCTGAGATAGGTCATAGTTCATCAACAAGTTCACAAGGTATACTCCCAAACTTGTAACAAGGGAAGACAATCATAATATGAATAGGCCAGTGTTTGAAGATGAGGTCAAAGAGTGATCAATGAGATGCAAAATGGTAAATCTCTTGTCCTAGATGGATTCAATGTGGATGTCTTCAAAGCATGCTAGAAAACAGTAAAACAAGACATCCTTGATGCAGTGGAAGATTCAAGAAGATCCAGATCGGTCATGAAGGCTCTCAATGCCTCTTTCATAATTCTGATTCCAAAGAAGGAAAGAGCTATGACACCAGACAGATTTAGACCCATAGCTTTATGTAATGTGGTGTACAAAATTATTTCCAAATTGATTGCTAACATAATCAAGTCCCTTCTTCTAGATCTTGTATCATAGCAGCAAAATTAGGTAAGGAAGACAAATCCTCAACAACATCATACAAGATCATGAGATGGTACATTCTCTTAAGAGCAATAAGCAAGCAGGTATGATTATACAACTTGACCTAGCGAAAGCTTACGACAAGCTAAGCTGGTCCTACATCAAGGCAACACTAAAAGCTTATGTTTTTTACCACAATTGGATCAGATGGCTTATGGCTCTTGCATCCATGACCAATTTTTCAATCCTTATCAATGGTTCGCCCTCAAGAACCTTCATGCCTTTTAAGGGTCTAAGACAAGGAGATCCGCTCTCCCACTTCCTCTTTGTGCTCATGATGGAAGAGCTAGGCATAGCGATAAAAATGGAAAGTGATGAGGGAAGAATCAACGGTTTGAAACTCACGATAGATGGAGCTGCTTCTACTTACCAACAATTTGTGGATGACACTATGTTGTAGGGCATTCCCATGGTCAAGGAAGCCAAAGCTTTTAAACAAACCTTGAATGACTTTGCTATGGCCACTGGTACAGAGGTAAGCCTCAAAAAATAAAAAATTTTCTTTGTTTAACACTGACATTGCTATTCAAAGAAACCTTTGAAGAATTCTAGGGTTCCAAAGGGATCAATTACCCTCTATGTACCTTGGAGTGCCCCTTACAGACAAACCTCTAAGCATGGGAGTGTGGGAACCATTCATTAACAAACTTTAGTATAGGGTCAGGAAATGGACATGCAAATCCTTGAATCATGTAGGGTGCCTTGTGCTCACAAAAGCTTTCCTACAGGCCACACCCAATTTCATGATCTAAGCTCTTCCATCTCCTAAGGGATTTTTCCAATAGATGAGGAACATTCAGAGAGATTTTTTTTGGGGAAAAGGTAAAGATAAAGAGAAATGGGCTTTGTTAGCTTGGTACAAGCTCTGCAAACCTAAGGTCCATGGAGGTTTGGGGCTTCATGACCTAGAAACCCTCAGCAAAGTTTCAGGTGCAAAGCTTTGGTGGCGATGGCTTAAGGAATCGGCAATGCCATGGGCCAAGCTTAGGAAACAAAAATACGAAAATAATTGGCAGGAGAGGGATCATATTCGAATGTATGGGTTTATCAGGGGCTCCCACATTTGGAATTTTTCTTGGGAAAATAAAGGCATTGTCCAGCAGCACAGCTTTTGGGAGATCCGAGCTGGGAACCTAGCAAGATTCTAGGAGGAAAACACGTAACAAGAACCACACCTGTTAAGGGAGGAACTAACAGATCTCAAGAATGGCACTGAAAACAAACGATTATGTATGGTAAGTGACTTTGGGGATCAGGTAAGGAATAATGGAAAATGGAGAATATGGAAGGATCTAGGCTACAGGGAAGAGATCCTTTTAAAAGCTCAGGCAGACTCTCTTGCTATGGACTTGGAACAGAGCAAGATTTCGGTATCATCCTCGTCTGATCAACTAAGATGGGGAAGAAACATAGAAGGTAACTTTAACCTCAAAGAAGCCAAACGAATAGCCCTAGGGTGTGATTATCAAAACCCTGATAAGGTATGGAAGGACCTTTGGCAACACCTACATTGGATGAAAACAAAGTTGTTTATCTGGTTGGTTCAACATAAGAAAATTCCAACGTGGGAAAATCTTCTGAAGAATGGTTTTGTTGGCCCATCCAAATTCTATCTATGTGGTTCAAAAGAGGAGATGACGTAACACTTACTCAACCTCTTCCCATTCACCTCCACCTTGGGATTGGGTGGTCTCAGTCTTTAGACAAACTGATAGGGACAGCATGAGCATTACCAACACTTTGAGAAATTGGAGAAAATAATTCTCAGGAAATGAGATCATCAACAAAGCTTGGACTCTAGTTCTAAGCTTCTTAATATGGGATGTCCGGAAAGAACGCAATGGCAGGATTTTCAAGAATAAAACTGGCTCAACCCAAAACACTATTGCACAAATATTTGGACAACTGAAATACATTGTTGGTGCCATGTCAGGGAGACCTCCTGAGAATCCGACATTGGCCCAGGACGCTCATATACTGCTGTAGTTGGGTCTCCATTCGTTAGTTCCCCAGAGCATACATAAGGATATGAGCCAGATAAATGATGGTAAAGACTTTTGGCAACCTTCTCCTCATTGTTTCTTGAAAATTAACATAGATGGAGCCTCCAAAGGTAACCCAAGGATGGCTAGTTTTGGCAGGGTCATCAGAGATGAGCAGGGGTGCATAAAGGACATATTTCATAGTCATTTTGGGACAACCACAAATAACATGGCATAGATCATGGCCTTAGAGCAATGCCTGGAAATACTAATTGATTCAAATTCTCATAATGCAATCATTGAAGCAGACTCTGAATTGGTTATTAATGCGGTCAAGATCTGTAATGGAAAAACACCTAGAAAAGTTTCAAAACAGTGTTGGCTTTTGCAGGTCTTTCAGCGCATTCATTCCCACCTACAATCCTTGAGAACGACTAGCTTTTTTCATGTGAGAAGGAAAGCCAATATGCTAGCTAATCATTTGGCGAAGGAGTGCTTTTTAAGGAAAGTTAGAGTAGGTTTGCTTGGGATTCGGCACCCTCGGGGGAAATTGCATGAGGATTGTCAAAGACAGGTGGCCAAAGACATGGAAAACTTCCAAACCATTAGGAATGGACAAGAAAGAAGATGAGGGAAAGCAGGAGAAAGTGGAAGCATAGGTCCTTCTTAACCATTGATCCACCAGGAAAAAGAAGAAGAAAAATGCTTAAACAAAGCATTCTACATGGGAGAGGCATTTGGTAAACAATAGTCCTCTTAGAAGGTTGCTGGCCATAGATCTTGATAGCCTTCGTCATCGAATGACCATTGAGTGGATAATTAATCAAATGTTAACTACTCAAGCAGACCCAAAGTTCTTTAGATTAGCGGTTTATAATCTCCATCAGGTCTGAGAATAAGGTAAAGGACAATAGGTTTTCGTTCTGATATCTCAGAAGATCGTCAGATCAATAAGGGCTCAATCATGTGGTTCTTGGGTTCTAAAAGTGATTAGAGCTTAAGTTTCAATCCCGACCTGAACATTTATAAAACAATGGCTCGCAATCCTTATCAGGTCCATGAACCAAGTAAAAGGGGCACATGTTGCTAAGATGATAGTGCTCATGACCATTGGATTTGAAGGGAGCTTGATCGAAAGGTCCAAAAACAAACCCATAGCTTTATACTTTGACTGTTTATTTATCTTGTCAGATCCATAAATTTGATAAAAACCATCACTATGGGTCCCATCGCATGGCTATCGGGTTAGTTCATGGATGGTGACTTAAATTGTAAGCCTCCGGTTGAGGGTTTCAGGTTTATTTCGAGTTGTGAGGTTGGTTACTCTTCATAGGGTTAGCCCTTGATGGTCCTTACATTTATAAATCCATGTAACATATGTAACTTTTCCTGTGGTTAATAGAAGGCTCCATTGTTATTTGACCAAGAAAAAGAGAGTGAATGCTTTCCTGTGGAGAAGTATATAAACATTCACTCTTCTTCTTTAAAGAGTTAATATATATATATGGATGTCGAAAGCATAAAATTGTCATTTAAAGGTGCATAGATATTTAAGGGTGAAAATATTAATGAAATTATAGTATATTCTTAAATTAATAGACTCATTGAAAATATGGACATAAATGAATGATTCTATAAAAATACCATGATATAATGTAGTGGAGTAAAACCATAGGAAAAAACATCCCCAAAGGAACTAAAAGGAAACAGAATGCAAATCATGTTTGGAGTAGAAAAAATGTCCTAAAGACTTAGTTTCGGGACATTGAGAATATTAGTATAGTTCCTACACAATGGAGAGTTTGAATGATTTAATTGGCTAAATTATAAACTGAATTAAATATGTCAATTGAAAGTAGACCAAGAGTAAAGGGGCCATGCAAATTTCAAATTGATAAATCATGGCTACCCTTGGTAACGCACGCAAAGTCTTTGTTAAGAGCGATAACGTAAAATGATAGAATGAACATTTCAAAGGGATCTCCTCAATGGTTTATATCGAGTATATGTATAAGGTATACCGGAGGAAATTAAAGAAGAAAATCATAGAAATCAAGGCAAAGGTAAGTACATGACAAAAATTCGGACTAGTTTGAGAAGGTGAGAATATATTCGTCGATTTAACTTGAAAATTAATGGAAAAAAATTGGGAATTCTATATGCAGTATGTTTCCTAAGAGTTGCAAAATTTGAAACCTAGGGGAAATATAGTTAAAACAATATAAGGGATTTAAATGGCATGAGATTTATCACCGAAACATGTTTAAACTAAATGGTGTTAGCATCAAAGCTACTAGACAATTTGGAAAAAAAGGGAAACCTACACCTTCAGGTGAATAGTTATACAATCTAGGAGCGTTCGTTCGACATTACGGAATGATAAGAAACAAGTAATTAGGATCACGAGAGACTTAACAGGGAAATTAAATTCTTGGAGCATACATTAGATATCAAGAAAATTTTATTTAAAATACTGAAAACATACATTTTTCCATATTCAACGTAATGTGAATTGAGAACGCAAATTCATTTTCTATTATACTCTTGAGAATTTGCATTTTTGGAAACAAGGGAAATTTTGAAAAGAAAAAAACACAAAATAGAAGGAAATCCTTCTAGCACTGGAATGTAACAAATTTTAGCGAGTACCCAATAGAATCGTACATTATCATACAATAACCAGTACACGATAAACCCATCACGTCGTACCCAACAAGGAGTGTAGATCCTTTGTAGTTACCATTTGAAGTTAAATCAATAAATAAGATAACAACCTGTAGCTAAAGGAAGACATGAAACTTATACATTATAGTGAACAAAATCATTTGTCACATATACGTTAATAAGAAAAGGTCCAGTCATTGTATATTGAGAAATAATTGAGTAGACTAATACATAAGGCGGGTGTGCCTAAGTAGCGTATGGTTCCCCTTGGGGATCATAAATACATAAAACACTCATCTGAATCTCCATTTTAGACAGGCATAGCTTCCATGATTACTCAAACCCTCATATAAGGGGAGGAATTCGAAAAACAAAAAAAAAATAAAGTTTAATTAGACACAAAGTGTCTCTCATGACAATCAAAAGTGAAGTTGGAAGCATGAAGGTATAGCACAGACCGACCTGTGGCAAGGAAGAAATCGGTCAACAAAGGAAGAAGTCAACAACTATATGGAGTAAATGATGGAAGAATCCCAACATACGTACCCAAGGAAAAACAAAGAAAGGAAGTAAGCCATAATAAAATCAATAGTCCAAAAGATAGGAAACTAACAAGTTGGCCGGTAAATGGTAACATCTTATCTAAATTCCTGAAGTAAGCATAGCGGCAAGTTAACAATAGAAATAGGGACGCAATAGGAACCATGTAGAAATTTCGAAAGGAATGGTGAAGGGAGCCCAATGAAAACAAATATTCCCCAAATTTCCAAGTAAAATGTTGCCATGGTAAGAAGGTAAAAAAAATACATCAAACAATGAACTTACATGGAGTCAAGGTGACAATTCAAGACATCATAGTTACTTTTTCTATGTTTCCTCCCAGGATTTTTCAACCACGCTTGAAGGGAAAAGAATTACATTATGAGTGACTTGCGAAACAAGAGTCTCTGTTGAAAGTGAGAAGGAAAACAACAAGAAATTTCTACAGTTCGAGAACATGAACATTCCATTGCAAGCGAATATAGGGTTAATACCTCATGGTGGTGGAATAACGAGAGTTTCCATTCTCATCGAGGTACTGCATATGCCATTGTTTTGGCAATTCACCACAGTAGAATGCAACCTAATGTATGTCAAGAACAAGTCAAGCACCCAAATGAGAAACTGGCTTATGCCCACATCAGTTAGGGTTTGATGTGCCATTTTCTTTGCCGTTCGATTCATACATCTAATCTGAGCCATTCCATTACATAAGACTAACAACCCATGTGGATATCACATGGAAAGGCTAGTGCATCCAACAATTATCGGAAAACGAAACCAAAACCAGTGCCTCGAGTTTCGAAACTTAACCACACATAGGGAAAAACTTTGTCATTTAAAGTTTAATCATCCACCTATGACGTTTTAATGGTTCTATTATACTGAGTTACAATAACCTTATGTAGTGAGCGTTATATTTTACCTTAGGGAGAGTGAAACCACAATCTTGAAACATAAAACCATCACATGGTGATTACCAAATGCACACAAATGTGACAATTGTGACACCCCTTCGTTATATGCAACACTTTGTGCCATCATGCATGTATTAAGCTAAGACTGAGTTGTAATAGAAAATCTAATTCTGAGATGTAAAAATGAGAGTAAATATTTTTTACCAAATAAATAAATATAATTTAAATCTCTTGTAAAGTGAGACACCAAGAGATGAGATTCTTGCCAAATGAAATCCCATTGTTAAATTGGAATGGATAATTATTTCACGATAAGAATTCTAGGTTAAATTATGGATAATCTTAATTGAATGGGAGATAAATATCCATTAAGTTGCTTAGCTAGAGAAAGATGCTAAGTTTAAGAAAAACATAAAAGCCTTGTAGAAGAGAAAGGAAAACTTTTATGGGAAAATACATAAAAGCCTTCCACAAGAGAAAGGAAATCTTTTATGGGAGAATACATAAAAGCCTTGCTAGATAGAAAGGCAATATTTTATTGCAAAAGCCTTGCAGAAAAGAAAGGTGAGTTTTTGTGTGAAAATCCTAGGCAAGTGGATAAAAAAATCCACAAAAGTGGGACGCCGCTAAAGGAAACCATATCATGAAAGAGGGCATTAAATACCCATTGAAGGGATCAACAAGAATAAGTTCATCAATGGGAAAGAACTCTCACCTCAGGAGTGAACTGGAGGAAGTCAGTTCTATGTTGGGTGGTGGTGCTCGATTTTTCAAGTGACGTTCTTTGAGAAACTCTGGTTGGTTTCAATTGCATAGGATGTTCTGTATGTTGGTTCTTTACTCCTTATGTTGTCAAATCTTTAAGCATATGAGTATAATTTCATGTGATATCCTTTCTTATAAGATGATTGAATACTTATGCATGTGGAAAATATTGAATATAAATTTAATCAAAGTTAAATTTAGTGTTTGGAGCATAGTAGGTGGTTGTTAATATTGTGTCAAGTAGGTATGTGACAAATGCTATCAGATCTCTAAGTTCAAATATTGTGGCCTACGGGCCAACCCACATCTATAAGGTATGAATGAGTTGTACGTCATAAAATTGCTATAAGAAAAATATTCCAATGATCTCTAGAGTAGTGCCCTAAGGAATTAAATTCCATAAAAGTTAAAAATAAAACTAAAAATAATTATGGATTTTGAAAATAGCTAAAGTTTGATATTTTAATGAAGAGAGAAATATCCTATATTGGTTGACAACAATGTAACTATTCATGTTTCCAATTGCATAAATGGATCACTTAAAAACATAATCATTCTAAAACCCTGATTCGGATCACTAGATATTGAAGAAAGAATGGTAGAGTGAGTTTGCATGCCTATACTGAGTTTTTCCCAAGCAATATTTATATATTCTGATAAAAATATTGTTCTTATATTTGCTAATAATTTTGTAGATGTAAAGAATAGTGGATTTCTTTTGTATAGTTGTAAGTAAGTATTTTACCTCTCCTTTGATGATCTAAGTATCTATTTAAATAATATCAATTATGAAATATGTCGTAAGTGTGGAGTATGTATGAAGAAATCGATGTGTAAGAGCCCTAGGTACGGGCTATATATCATTTATTTCAAATTAGAATGGTCACAACCACATTTACATATAATTACAAAAGTGTTGCACTTTATTCAATGTTTATTATACCTCTCCACTTCATCAAACAATGTCGGCAAAGAAAAGAGACTTAGAAACAATGGCTGACGAGGAAGTATATTGTGCATCCGAATGAAAAAGAAATGCTATCACAAACAAGACCGTTATTGGTTATCGATACAATTTTATAGCCATGATATGAATGTTATAT
>APFE030239018.1:0-18661 GCA_000404065.3 Pinus taeda | reverse complement strand
TTATTTTGATCCTAATAACCCAACATTATTATGTTATTAAATTATATACATATATATAAAATTTAGTAATATTGTATCTAATTAAATTAATATTTTAAAACTTACCATTAGTTTAGTTTATTTATTTACCTAATTTACATTATTTCCAAAAAAGAAAACAGTAAATAATAATAAGGTTAATAACCAGTAGAATTATTTTATATTAAATAACCTAATGTTATTACATTAACTTGGAATAAATAAATAAGTTGCCTTCCCTTATTTATGTATTTTTACCTATTTTTACTGTTTCCCATAAATAGAATAATATATTAACAATATAAATATTAAAAAAAATAATAATATTATTAAATTAACAAATATAAATTGGACCTAGGTCCTATAGTCAAAAAATTTAGCCGTTATCAAATAGTTAGTCGTTGGAGATCTCTGCTCAGGGTATTTAACATGCTAAGCTGGATCTGTTTCTTCAACTTGTCCTGACGATGAACCACACTAGTTGGTTCGAAATGCGTCGATGAAAGTCTTTCCATATGTGATTTACGCCGAAGCTCTTCTTATAAGGTTAAGATTGTTATTAAACTTCAAATATAAAATTGAATTCCACACTAGAGTAATTATCTTAGTCAATAATCTTCTTATGATTGGGCAAAGGTCATATTCCAATGTTATTAAGACTTTGTTTGGTGACAACGTCAATCCAAAAACCCAAATTTATTGGTATTTTTAAGTTGTATTATGCATGATTAGCTCTATGTTATTATTTTCTCTTATTGTTGAAATTTTCTTGCAACCGCAAGATATATGAAAAGGATTAGCTCAATAAAAGTACTTAAATTCTTTTACATGAATTTATGTAGTTATGCTTTGGTTGCAGAAGTTGAATAGGTCCATTAATTCTCTATTCTCCAATAGAAAAATCGAGCATGATTTGATTGGACTTACCTAAAAATAGTGTGAATAAATAATTGAAGGAATTGAAAAGATGTAGACTAGGTACATGTTATGCATGTGATGCTATGGACATTTGGTATTGTGTACATGGTGTACAGATGGTACTGTGTACATTTGGTATTGGTGTGGATGCATGTATTTCATGATGTTATATGTCTCATATATCATTGTATGTGTATGATGGACATTGTGTATGTACACATGGTTGAGGAGAAGGCACTTAGTGATTTTGTAGTGTGGTAACTGATACAAAGTGCGTACAAAAGAAAGAAAAAGGTGGAATCTGGATTGATTAAAGGATAAGTATCAATATTTTATTTCAATTTTAGTATGCATGTCATTTATCATTATGGTCTATGATGATTACATGTGATCTATGAATGGGTTATGATGGTTATAGGTGATTTATGATTTTGGTTGTTATGTTTTGAGCTAACCTGATGTAATATTTTTATACATGTTGATTGGTCAAATGTGGTAGTTTGACTTGTTGTGACAAATGCATGGAGATTGCAAGAAGGAAATGTTATGTAAGAACACAAATGCATTGGAAGAACATCAATTTATTCCTATGATTTAAATACAATGAAATTGAAAATAAGGAATCATAGTTAAATGGTGGGAAACATTAACCCATAGCTACTCAAATAGTAGTATTTTTATATCAAGTTATGATAGTAACTGTGTTAAACAAAACAGAGATTTTTTAAGACATTTAAAGTCTCTCACAAAATTGATTGAAAGAAATGTTACACGTAGAAGTTGAAGGATATTTTCTGGAAGAACTCCTTTGTAACTTATATATCAGAAGATCTGATATAGGTGGCAAGACCATGTGAATTTGTAATTTCAGAAAGAACTACCTCAAAATGGGGAAATAAATTGTAACATGCAATAATACATCGAGGACGGTGTAAATTTAAGGGGGAGAGTATGTGACATCCCTTCGTTGTGAGTAACACTCGATGCTATCATGCTAGACCTAAGCTAAGACTAAGCTGTAATAGAAAAGCTAGCTACGAGGTGTAAAAAAGAGAGTAAATATTTTATTGTCAAATAAATAAAGATAATTCTAAATTCCTGGAAAATGAGACACCAAGAGATGAGATTCTTTCCAAGTGAAATCCCATTGGTAAATGGGAATGTATAACTCTTTCATGATAAGACTTCTAGATTAAATTATATATAAGCTTAATGGAATGGGAGATAAATATCCATTAAGTTTCTTATATGGAGAAAGATGCTAAGTTTAAGAAAAACATAAGAGCCTTGTAGGAGAGAAAGGAAATTTTTTATGGGAAAATACATAAAAGCGTCGTAGGAGAGAAAGGTAATATTTTATGGGAAAATCTTCATGGGAGAGAAAGACAAGAATTTGTGGGAAAAGCATAGGAAAGTTGACAAAAATATCCACAAAAGTGGGATGTCACTAAAGGAAACCATATCATGAAAGAGGGCATTAAATACCCATTGAAGAAAGTGAAAAGAAGTAGTTGATCAATGGGCAAGAAGTCTCAGCTTGACGGTGAACAAGAGGAAGTCGGTTCTAGGTTGTGTGGTGGTGCTCGATTTTTCAAGTGACATTCTATGAGAAACTCTAGTTGGATTCAATTGCATAGGATTATGTGTATGCTGACTCCTTACTCTTTATGTTGTTGAATATTTAAACATATGTGTATAATTTCAAGTGATATCATTGGTTATTAGATGATTAAATTCTTATGCATGTGGAAAAGATTGAATAAAAAGTTAATCGAAGTTAAATTTAGATTTTGGAGCACAGTAGCTGGTTCTTAGTAATATGTCAAGGAGGTATGTGACGACAATATAGCATAGTAAACCATAATATATATGATCGCACATAAATAATTTAGGTGCATACCTTGGTAAATAAGGTGTTATTGTGGTGTCATTGATAACATCGGATATCCATAAATTCAAAGCTCAATAATTCAATTCATTACAAATTAGAGTCAAGGTTTTCGATATAAGTTTAATTCATTATGCATATATATATTTTTATCGAACCTAAGAGAGAACCAAGTAGCTCATACTGTCGAGGTAACGGTTAAAAACAAATACAAGTATGTTAATATTGCGTAAAGTGAAATATATATATATGAGGCTCATACACATATACATCTATTACTAGTTCTAAGTAAAAAATATAATAAAATAATAGTAGTAAGTCAACATGTAACATTATGAAGAAAAAAAATGTGGTAAACTACGTATATGACAAATCGCTTCCAGAATCTAGCTCAACCACCATAAATAACAAAAAATTCTTGTAAATTATCTAGTAATTGAAAAGGAGGGCATTAGCCAATGTTAGAAATCATAATTACTCATGTATGCAAGAGTTGGCTAAAATTAGAGAGTCAGTTAACTAAGCGTTGAGTCAAGTTGAGTGATGGATAAAGAGTTAAGTGTAGTCCATATTATGGGTCCTCTTATCGTGGGTAGCGATAATACGTGACCCAAATACATCACAAGTTGCGTTAAGATGGTCGAGATTGTTATTTTCTTAAAAGAACAAGGTGGAAGCATATCATATGGAAAGTTAATAGTAATGTGGTTGATTTTGTTCTTATTAAATTAAATATGTAAGTCCATGTATTTTGAGAACATTTTTTTTAAAAGGAAGACATTAAAAAAGGATTTGTTAAAGTCCTTTTAAAAGGGTTCAGTAAATCTCATTAAAAAGGATTTTATAAAGACTTGAGAAAGAATTTATAAAGGTTTTCTTTTATGAGTGGCTTGTTATTAAGATATTCAAAGGGATTTAAAAAGGTTTTTTTTGGGGAGATATTTATGAAGAATGTTTTTTCTTAGAATTAAAAGACAAAGAAAAGGTTTTTATTGGGAAGAGAATTTAGGGCTTTGCAAGGTTCGTCCGTCTACAAAAATATTTTTCTTGTTTTGTCAAGCATGTCAATTCTTTGTTGAAGATTGTGCCTTATGGGGGTGCATATTGAAAATCATATTTTCTTTCAATGGTGATATAGAAGATAGCCTCATCCAATCAAGAAATAAACTATAAAATAGAGAAAAGATTACAGTCATGGGTCGCAAAGCACAACTGAAGCATATTAAGAAAATAAATTGAAAAGAAGAGGCAAAGATTGTTGCCATGGTTAGAGAGGCTTAGGCCACAACGGAGGAATTGAGAAGTATAGCAAAAGAAAATGAAGAAATTAAGGGTCATGGTGTAGCTTTGATATGCTACCACCTCCTATGTTTACTAATGTGCTAGCTTTGAGTTTCACTCAACAAGAAATGGATGAAATGATTATCTGCAAGGTAGAAAAACTACATATTCCAATGAATCATGGAGTATTTTGGAAGAAGAATTTGGTGCAAGGGATAGTGACATGAAACAATAGGTTATGTCACAAGAAAAGAAGCGAGTTGGATCTGAGAGTAGATGAGAAAGACTCTGAGAGGAAAATAGAGCTTGGAGAATCCCACTCAAAAGTGGATTATGGTTGTCAAGGCTATAAAATTGAAACCCATCATGCAAGCATGCATATGGACGCATAAGATGCAACAAACTCTGTAAAGGGAGAAGTTAAAACCTCTATGTGTGAAGCAAAACAAGAGCATATACATGCTCAAGAAATCCATTGTAACGTAGATGATGGAGATGATGGTGAAACCTACTATAATGTGACACATGTGGATGATGACTGCAAAGTTAGATGTGAATTGGTGAATCCAGCCATAGCTCATGGATTTGGTGAAGTTGAAATTGACAATGAGAACATGAAGTCTAGAATATCCCACCATAGTGTGGATGAACATTATGTTGATGATATGTGTGGTTTATTTCTCGAAACAGGGATTGATTGTGGCAATATGGTAAACAAAATGCTTGATGAAGAATTGAAGGTTGAAGTTGCCACTATAGCAGAAAGAGATGAAGTAGTTGGAACTACTCATGAACCAGTATGTGATTGAGTAGCAACTGATAATCAAGAACAAGATAAAGTGATTGAAGAGTTTTGATGAGAATATTCAATGACCTCATAATAGTGGAGGATAATTTCAATGTAGTAGAAAAATAGATATAGAAGGAAGAGTTAGATTAGAAAGCTCTCACTAAAGAGCATAATAAATATGCTTTTAACATTGGTTTTGAATATATAGGTGTTCAGAATAGCATGGGTGAAATTTTTGAAAACAAGGTTGTTTATAATTTGATGCAGATTTCGAGCTCATTGAAGAATGGATTTAGAAAGCAATAGAACATATTGATGTGAGTCTTAAATAAGGAGCTGGAATAAAATAATTGAATGAAATGGTGAATAATGATCTTGACTGTGCAGATTGCATGAAAAAACCAGCAATACTTGATGATGAAAGTGAAAAGAATGATATGAAAGACAAATATGAATGCATTGAATCCATTTTTCAATAATGGAGTCAAGAAGAGATCAGATTATGCTATCAAGAAATATGATAGAAATAAACTCATGAATATGAACCGCAAGGAGAAGAGCAAAGAAGACAGTTTGAAGATGCAATGTTATGGCAACAATCCATGGTTGAAAAAATATTTGAATAGGAAGGTGTAGTAGACAATACCAGATTATGTTTCAGCATAAATTCAAGAAAAGTCAAAGAAACATTGCAGCAGCGACAAGTAAAAGATATGGAGCCTACAACAACAACCTACAACAGAGATTGGAGCAATTTTGAGGATTTAAAATTTCAAAAAAGAGAAAAAAATGCAAAATTCTGAAGGCCTTGATTCATTGTAAGCCTAGCTAAGACATAGACCAATAGGCATGTTTGAGTGAATATTGAATCAATTTCTATTGTAATCCTAGTAGGCATAGTTGAGTCAAGTTGATTCATGTTGAGTCATATTGTCATAATTAATGCCGAGTGTTATAAATTGTAATTACTCTCGCATGTGAGAGTTCGTAAACTCAGAGAGATTGAGCATTGAGTCAAGTCGAGTGATGGATAAAGAGTTAAGTGTACTCTATATTTAGAGTGCGAGTTAAATGAGCTAAGTTTGTGTGAATGTTGAGTTATTTTGGGCTAGCAGTTTGCCCAAAAAGATTTAAATACAGCTCACCACGTTCATTGTAATAATCAAGGTTTGCATGAACCACAACTTATGTGTTCTGTGTGTGAAATTTGTGTTTAAAATCCTTTGCATTTCCAACAACCACCCTAAATTAATAATTAAATTAATATATTGATTAATATTTTAATACATTAAAATATTATATCTTACATTTATGTAATAATTATAAAATTAAATTTCCAAAACCGTATCACTAAAAACTAAATAAAGTTAATAATTATTAATAAACAAATATTTAAATTAATTAAAAAATAATAATATATTTTCTAACAAAATAATAATCAATACGCATTGACATGAAAGGATCTATAGCTTTGGAGCCTGAAATGACAGGTTGATGCTTTAAATTATAAAAGCACAACAATTTCTGAAATTGTCAATGTACAATAATTTATTAAATTGTTTACAGAATCTATGTGACCATGTATCAACACATTGACTTGAAAGTGCAGGAAAATTAATGACATAAATCAACGATAGAAATTTTAGAGGTTTTGTTATTGGGTTTCTCCATAATGGAAATCCACAAAAAACCCAAGAGTTGCCATATGATCATGGATAGGTCCCTGTTCCGACAGACACAATGGGTTTCTTCAAGAAGACTATGTAAACAAGTTTTTCCAGCAAATGAAGATGGAAATCAAACTAGTTCTCTTATTTTTACTAGATGGAAGCCGGTCGGGCATTACAAGTTGGAAATCCTAGGTTGGAAACCCCTACGCCTGTGTTGCCGCTCATGAAAAGAAAAAATGTTTGCAACAATAGGAGATTGTTCGAGCTAGCATTTGTCTGGGAAAGCTGAAGATAGATTTGAATCTAAACGAACTTAATTCGCCACATTTCATTAATGAATTTTTAATAAATTAAATATAGTCACATATTAAAGAACTGAAAAACCATTCAGATACTAAAAAACCATACATATTTATAGTATAATCTTTTATATTATGTATTATATCTTAAATTATGTATTAAATGAAGAATATTCCTAGATTATTAAATTTTGGACGTTTATAAATAATAAGTTTGAAATTATTCAAATCTAATTTTAAAATAGACCAAGCCTAAGAAGTAATAATGAACGATGTTCAATTGTGATCCTGAATACCAATAAAATGAATTGACTTATTTAATGAGACTTGGAGAATTAATGATTAAGGGGATAAACATTTTTTTCTATATATGGTCAAGCCAAACATTGTTTACCCTTTTGCTATTGGGTCAACATCTCTCCCTTTCTGTAAAAACTACATCTATCCTTTATCAAGATCTACATCAGCGCTTGAGTATCTACATCTACACTTTAACAAGATCTGCATTAGCACTTGAGTATCTACATCTACTCTTTATCACGATCTGCATTAGCACTTGAGTATCTGTCATTTATTTCATTTGTGTTCTCCATGGGGTTTCTATCAGCCAAATTTTACTCTGCCCATGATGCACGGTCCATTTAGTTATTTGGTCTTTAGTCATTTTACACTTCAATGAAAATTTAGCTCTTTGAATATTAAAAGTTTTTGTGGAGCCAGAAAGTTCAAACAACAACTACTTTTCTACGTTGTGCTATTGATTCGAGAAAACGTGGTTGTTCCATCTAGACATTACACATTCTGTTTATTTATACGCTCCAAATAGTTAGACGCATATACACCGTTTTAGAAATCATTCTACTCGTTAAAAATGTTATTGTTTTCATTTCTAATAAGTTTTACTGAAAAGTCGAGTTTTACCTTGCGAGAGTAAAGCTTATAAGGCGATCATTTTTTTGCCAAATTTACTAACAACAAGATCTCGACAAAAAGCTTTTGAGAAATTTTAAAACAAACCAAATATTCAATTTAAAAACAAGTACCAAAACATTAGGAAATTCCACATGATATAATTCCTATAAATTTCTCCGATATTTATGGCATTAATTAGAGTGAGACGATATTATGCAATTATGTTAGCATTAATCACATTAAGCATGGACTAGCCCCCACTGTGACGAAGTTGTCCATTACGTGAGTGATTATTGCTGCTTCACCATAATTTTCCAAAATAGTTATCAATAACCGTTGCCGTAGTTTGACTAGACTGTTTTTCTCCCCGATTATTATGAAAATTTCAGTAAGATTTTGAAATTATGAAAATTTGAGTAAGATTTTGATAAAATCAGGTAGGGATTTTTGCAAATCCAAGTTAAAGCTCTTAAACTTCAATGTTTTGGGTGCCCCAAAGATTTTTTATGGTGTTTAATGCATTTCCACCATCAAAAACATGATTCAAACATTGCGAATAGAAAAAAAAAAAAAAAATGAAATTTTTTTAATCGGATTCCTACAACTTTTAGTCATCCGGGGAGTTCCTTCGCCACAATAGACACTTCCATAACCATCTATTTACATGTTGAAAGTATCCTAATATATATTGTGTCGATACGCTAATAAGCACACATATTTCAATTCAAGGGTAGATGTGGGCATGTCATTATTTTTTTTTTAAATCAATGAATAGGATTAGGCCTTAAGGGAATATGCTTGAGAGCAAGGGTTTTGCTTTCACCAAGCAGTCCACTAAGGTATCTTTTAATAAATTTTAATTAATTAATGGTTCATTAGCTCGCTTCTTCCACTGCTTGCATCCACCTCATGCTTGTGATGAGATGCAAGACCAACCAAATATTACTCTTGCCTTTCATAGAGGTAGCCTGTTTTACATCCAAGAACTTATATTCTAGGAATAAGACAAAAAAAAATCATTTATTTGGAATCAATTGTCATATAACTCCTTGACACATCCATGGTTCATTGACTCTCTTCCATTCCCATCCAGTGGCCTCCTCAAATGCTCGCCTCTTCCAACGCTCACATCTTCCTCATGCTTGTGATAAGTGTTACAGACATATTTGGGCACTGGAACTCCGTTCTCATATGTCCATAAACCAAGGGCTTCTAAGCCCCTAAAAGTGTTGTTTCATACCCTAAAGGAACAAGGTCAGCTGATTACATCATCTCCCAAAAGTTCTCCCTGAAAAACTACTCAAAACTAGCCAAAACTGGACCATACAGACTGCTCAATGCTAAGGGTGCGATGCATCTCACTTGCTACATGCAAAAAGTGTGATGCATACTGAAAATCCCTTCTGTAGGGTGCAATGAGCAAGAGCAGACAAATGGCAGAGGCAGTTGGCTAAGTGGAAACCCAGAGAATCTTCTAGAAACTGCCCATTTGACACTTGCCTCTCTGAATTCGCCCAGGGATGAGTAAGAGATCATGAAATATCCAAGTGGAACCAAGAACTATGAGAGAAATGACACTAATGAGAATCCCAGAAGCTGACTCACCCACCTGCAAATATCTATATATGGATCCCTTCCTAGAGATCCAGGGGCTAGAATTTTGTATTTTGTAAGGAAGTGTTGTTGGTTTCTCTGTGCAACATTTTATTGTTGGGTGATCTAGATTTTCATGAGGTGAAGAGGGATTTCATGCTGGGAAGATGGCACTGGATTAGACAGCTTGGTTGTAATCCTTTCTTCTACTACATCTATCAATAAAGCTATTTGACTTTTCCTCCATATTCTTGTATATTTCTGAATCTTTTATTGATATATGCATTTGTTTGGTTAATATACATCTCATCCTATATTGCTTATGGTTATAGATCTATATGCTTTGATGGTATTATACTGCTTTGACTCTATAGGTGTTCTTTGAGGTGGGACAAGTAAAGAAGGAGTGGCAAAGCTTTGTCAAAGGAGGGAGGAAACAAGCAAGGAGCCAAGTGAAAGATTGAGGTTGGTACTCTCTGCTTCTCTCTCATCTATCTGTGATAAAGGAAAACACAAGTAATTGTTTGTTTCTAAGATAGCTACCCGTCTTAGTGGGACTAGCAGTGCCGAATGGACACTAGTTTTCTCGATAACAAAATGGCGGCTCCGCTAGGGAGCGAATAGTTTGTTTGTTTGTCTCTATTTGTTTGCTTATTAAACTATAGATAGAGCGTGAGGTTAAGCCAGCTAGCGTTGAACTGCATTTTCTATGCAAGTGTAAAGTAGATCAATGCTACTTCAATCAATCTCGAGGTTTGTTTATGAACTGAACAACTAACTTGCAAACATTCTAAGAGCCCTGGTGGTAGTTCAATAACCTCATTAGATCGGCCCCCTATACTTTGTTTTTACTGCTTAACATTAGCTGAGCCTAAATCCCTGAACTTAACTACAAACTGTGAGTGAAAACCAAGCATAGTCTCATCCCTGGACCATCACACTGTCTCTCATTGGCAACCTGGATGCATTTCACATCTCGTGTGTTGTAGGTGAGATATGTCCCTGTTTCCCTGTGTTACAGGTGTGATGATTGAGTGAGATTGTTTCTGCTTCCAGATTTTGGTTTTTTCTTCATTGTCTTTAGCTTTATTCAATAGTTTTGTTGTCTATGATCATTATATCACTGTTGAAACCTTCTTCCTTTGCATTATTCAACCTCCATTGATAAAGAATTGTGAATGTTTTGTATTTTTCATCATTTACACTTCTCCTTTACAAATAGTAGATTAATTGAGCTGTCGTATTTTGATTTGAAAGTGTCGCAAGTGTCGTTTTCAGTCAAAGAAAAGAGTGTCGTAAAGTCTTCCTCTTTTAGATAATCGATTACACTTTTACCGTTGTATTTGATTTGAATCATAAATTCTTTGAAGTGTCGAAAGTATCTTTCAAATCGAAATTGAAAGCGTCGTCTTAATCTTCCTTTCGTTTTGAAAAGAAATTGTTGAAGTGTCACTTTGAGAAAAGATAGTTTAGATCTGTACTTAGTTTTTTTTTGTCATTCTCAAGTTAAGGAAACTGAAAAGAAAATACATGCATGTGCATTTGCATTTAGACTGCATGTAGAAATTGATTTAGGACAGTGCATCTTCGTCTGTGCTCTCTGCTCTATGTTGAAATAATTTTACTTCTCTTTCGTTAGTAGCTAGGATTTTCATTGCAAAAGTAAAGTAAATGACTATTTATCATCTTAGATTGCATATTTAGGGATTTTATATCTACATCATGCCGTGAACCTTAAAGGCAAACTTCTTAAGAAAGAGAAACTATAAAATAAACCTCAATGGACATAAAAACAGTTTGGAACGTAACATACAACATCTAGAAGTATAAGCTAGAGATGTATTCCAGTGTCGTAAAGCATAGTAACTATTGTTTCTATTGTAGGTTGGGTGACTCCTCCTTTTTGATATGACAAGTGTTAGTACGAACTTGTGCTCCCACATATTTTCGAGTATATATTGGGAGACCACAATAGGCTATATATTTTATCCTTAGGAAGCTATGTCTGCTGCCCTATCGATCGCAATGCACTGAACACAACATTCAAGAAGATTGACTGTTGTACCTTAAAAAGTATTTTGCAGTTTTGTGATTGGTTTGGTAATCCCTCTATCTAGGTTTCCAAAGTAGTCACTTTCATTCCTTTTTGGACTCCTTCAAATAAAAGGTCCGTCTGAGCACTTGTCACTTCAAGCTCATTAAAAATCGAAGGTGACTAGAGCCATATTTAGCTTTTTCTCGTCTCTAAAAAATTGAAAAAGCAAGTTGTGTCAAGGCATCATAAAATTCATTTAATTTGGAATCACATTTTCCCCTTTTTATTTTGAGTTGATCAAGTAATTTGCAATCATGGAAGAAATTCAATCAAAACCCTGTCATTCGCGAAGATTAACGAGTCAACCATCTTTGACTCCAAAAACAAAACCATTCCGGGCCAAGCGATTTCATTTAACTGGGTCAAAGTCTCCTGGCTTAGTTGAAACTTGTGTTTCAACTTCCTCAGAGACTCTAGTTACTCCAACTATTTCTGGCATCCCCGCCTCTACAGAAGAAGTTCCACAGTTACAAGAGGACATTAGAATTGATCCTAATGTAACGGTAAACACTCCTATTCCTAAACCAAGTCCATCTAGGGCTGACTCAGAAGGTATTACCCCTCTAACATCTATCGCTACAGAGTTTATACCTTCTTCCGCACCAGAAATATTTACGCACATGACAGTTTACCTCTTCCACCTGGATTGATTGCTATAGAAGAGATTGTGGAGGATCTTACATCTAGTACTCCATTACATTTTGGAACTGGGATCCACCTATATCCTTCTACTATAGAAGATAGTCATCCTTCATCGCAAGTTCTTGTAGAATCGCTAGGAAATCTTTTGGATAGGCTCAATATTTCTGAAAAATCATCAACATCTAGGATTGTGTCATATAATACAGTGGCAGCAGAAGCTCCTACCGCCACTCCAACAATGTTCACTTGTGTACCATCTGTCCCAACTAGTTCTCAGCCACTAGATGGAGTCCACCCAGCGGCTGTTTCGACAGTATGGTGTCTTCCTATTTGTTCATTCAGAACCTTATCTGGAATTTCTCATGTTGAGTCTCAGCAAGCTGATCCTTCACAACAATATCAATTTGGGTATTTCAGTCTCCAAGGGAAAATTTTCTCTTTGAACACTGGATTTCCACCACATGGGGGTTAGTATGCCTTTTCATTGTTCCCTCCGAGAGAACAACCATACGAGAGTTCACAACAGAATTCGGGCCAAGCTGGAATCCCATCTAGTGTTTGGGTACCAATATTGCCTCAACAACTGAGAGTTGTATATTCAATGCAACAAAATCAACCTGTGTCAAACATCCCCACTACACTAGCTATTGTGACGTTGTCGCAAGTACAAGCGATACATGTTGTATGTCAACGTCCAGTCTCTCGGGTTGTAATACAACAGCCTCTTGTCTTCGCGACTCAATCACAACCACCGATTAGTGGATCCTTAACTGAAGCGACTCAGGCTCAAATGGGTACTATAACCCCTCATCTTGGTCACACATCTAGTATTGGACAACAACAAATGGTCTCACAGCCATGGCTGGTGCAATTTCAACAACCGCAATTCCACCAAGCTTACTGAGGACTTGAGCAACAAAGCTTTGCGGGTAATGGGCAGTCGTATATTCAAAACGGTTAACAACAATCATATTATAATGGTTACGCCCATCAACCTTATAAAAGTTATCAGCATCAAATACATTATGGTAGTATGCAAAGACCCATGGCTCAGGCGATCCCATCTTATCCTGGGTATGCTTCGCTAAACCTCACTCAATAGTTTCCTTCCATAGCAAATTTACAATTACCAGATCTGAATTAGCTAACAGATGATCCAATTGCTTATGCCCCTTGGTGGCTAGTGATTCCTCCTAAACTTCCTTCAGATATTCCTAAATTCAATGGAAATCCAGGTGAAGATCCATCGAATCATGTGATGACCTTTCATCTGTGGTGTTCGGCCAATACTCTCAATGATTATTCGATTAGGGTTTGTCTTTTTCAGCAAACGTTAACTGGTTCGACAACAAAAGGGTACATCAACTTGCCTAGAGTTTCATTCGATAATGTCAGCGCCCTTGCCACCAACTTTTTAATCCATTTTCAGTTACCCATAAGGTACGAAACAAGAATGGAGCTTCTTACCAATTTTAAGTAGACGACAGCCACTCACAATCTGATCATATTCATCAGTGGTGGCGTCATCATCGAATGGTAAAGACATATGTTCCTGATCAGTTGTTAGCTTAATGGTTTATTAAGTCATTGTTACCTTCTATTATAGAAGATGTGGCCAAGGGAGGAGTTCTCACTGAGGAGCAAGTCATTTCTCATGCGCAATATCTAGACTTGATCTATACTCAGTCTGGCACGCTTTATGATAAAATTTCTGATGCTCCTAGACCTGATTTTTCCATTCCTCCTCCTCCTAAATCAAATAGGGACTCTCAGTCAAAAGAATGAGGATAGAATTTCTATGTTTTTTCAGTCAAAATTAGGATAAAGATAGGGAATAAAGCTTCCAGCTTTATATCATTGTGTAAAAAGGGAAAAATCATACTTTTTCTAGGAGATAAGGCCTGATCTATGTATGCATTATTATTATTATAAATAAAAGTGGGAGCAAGCTCTCAGCTCATCAGAGAGAGGAGAGGGAGGAGCGATGTCAGAATTTTCATAAAAAAAACTCTCTCGGTATTTTAATGAAGGATTGGGGTTCTGTTAAAATATATCATGCATTCAATAGATTGTGTATTGAACGTGTTAGCTCATATGTCAAAACTTTGAAACGTTAAGTATTCATTATGCTGTGCATTAAATCGTGGAATGGTGATTTTATTAATTAGTGAAGTCTCCATGCATTGCAATAAAAAGAGCAATTACCTCCATGCGTTGGTAAAAATGTTTGTAATTCAGTGGCTCGAAGGAGTATACAATTGGTTATTTATGCAAACAGAATATATGATACGTAAAACAAAGTATTGGCAGCGTGACAATAAATCAGGGTATTAATTAATTCCTGGCTGCATTGACTGTGTATTAAACTCGTTTTGGTTTGCTATATTTGTGTGGGTGATAATTATATAACTGAGCGGTGATTACATGTGCTGTTGATATAAACCGGTATGCGTGGAATGTTTGTTAGAGCTGAGCGCATGAGTTATAATATATATATACGCAGAGGCAGAGTATTTGCTTAAGGGGGTCTTAAGATATCAGGCTCACCCATGTTAATCACGAAGGGATGAAATTGGCAGATTTTGTTTATTGGGATTATGAAGGAACTGGATTAGAAGATCCTGGGTATAGCAGGCTTGGTTGAGCCCTGCATCAAGTGGTATCAGAGCGGGAACAATTTCCTTTGAAGGATCAAGTATTTTCTTGTTAATTGCATGTGATAATTTTTGGGACTGATGAATTTTGATCTACAGGAATAGTGAAGAAATCTCAGCGGGAGGAAGGAGAAGTGAATGTGGCAGAACCTGAAGATTCAACAGAGTTTGAGTAAAGTTGCAGATGAGAAAAGCCTACAGGAGCAGTAGAGGATGCTCAAAAGGTTCGAGCAGAGAACCAATGATTACCAAAAGACCAGATCCGCAGGGAAGGATTGGTGAGGTAAGTGGTAGCAAAAGAGTTCGCTGTGGCAGAGGCTTCATGCAACGCATAGGTGAAGAACTTATGGCGATGGAGAAGACTACTAAAAGTCATAAAGGAGACAGAGGAAGAGGTTCAGAGAAATGCCACAGAGATGAGATGACTACAGGAGTTCGAGAAAGAGAGATTGCAGAAATAAAGGCACAGTTACAGGTACTGGAAGAACAGTTGCAGGAGCAGGAAAAGCAGAGAGGAAAATGGATCTTTCCACTGAAGGGAAAGAGAGTGATTTGGCGACAATTGCAGAGGAGGTTGAGGCAAATTCCCATTGCCTTGTTGAAAAAATGACTTAGAGTTCTTGCGCCAGAGTTGGAGCTTGAAAATCCCACATGCAGATATGTTAAAAGGAAAGTGCTCAAGAAAGCAGTCAAGACTAAAAAGTCTTGTGGTTTTAAAGCTGATGAATTGTGTATGTTCGCAGGTGTTGAGGAGGATGTGTCATCTTATGAAATTGTTACAGCACAAGTGGAAGTTCTTGTGGATGCGGAAGAAGTGAATCAGTCTGAAGCGTGGATAAGTGAAGTAAGATACTGTTGAACATTTTGTGCAAACTGAGAGTTTACATGCAGGTGATGAGATGGTAATAACAGGAAGCTTGGATTGTGAAAGTATTGAAGATTGCACAGAAATCTTCTCAAAAGAGATGACAAGTTTATGGCAGGAGTTAAATGTTCTAGAGAAGAGACTAAAAGTACAGAGGATAAGAATTCAGAATATAAAGGCAAAGATGAATGAAGATAAAGAGGTTTATTTTTATGAACCAAATACAGATGCATTCTCGGAGAAGATGATGCTGAGGATAGACTGAGTGATAATCTCAAGAATGATTGGGATCAATATACTGAAATGCTGGCAGAGGGAAGTAAGGCACTGATGCTTTATGATTTTTATTTTAACAAGTGTTTTGTGAATGCAGGTATTGTTGTAGGTACTGGTGAATATTTGACTCAGTCAAGTAGTCAAATGATGGGAGAAGATGTTTTCTATTCCAGAGGACAAGAGGGGATGGATGATCGGGTGGCAGTCAGAACAGAAACAAGCATAGAAGCAAGAAGTCAGCAGTCTGAAGACTTATTCGACAAGGAAATTGATTTAATCAGAAGAATCATGTTGAAAGGGTCTCAGAGGAAGACATCAGCAAGGATGAGAAGCAGCAGTAAAAGAAAGACAGTAGAAGATTGTGAAAGTGCAGCTAGTGGAGCAAAGTAGCATAAAGTGTGGAGACCTGGAGAAGAACAACATGCGGCAAATGGAAACTTGCACCACAAAGTATGGGATCCAGGCACATGATCAGGAGATCATGATTAATTTTAAGGTTGGGTGTATGATGCAGGAGCATCTAGAATATCTTCATTTGTAAATATAGAATAAAGAAGGGCTGTGATAATTTTAGATATTTTGTTATAAATATTCTTTTATTTAGAAAAAGAATATGAGTGAATAGTTAGAAAAAGAATGAGGATAGAATTTCCATGTTTTTTCAGTCAAAATTAGGATAAAGATAGGAAATAAAGCTTCCATTTTTATATCATTGTGTAAAAAGGGAAAAATCATACTTTTTCTAGGAGATAAGGCCTGATCTATGTATCCATTATTATTATTATAAATAAAAGTGGGAGCAAGCTCTCAGCTCATCAGAGAGAGGAGAGGGAGGAGCGATGTCAAAATTTTCATAAAAAAAACTCTCTCGGTATTTTAATGAAGGATTGGGGTTCTGTTAAAATATATCATGCGTTCAATAGACTGCGTATTTACTGTGTTAGCTCATATGTTAAAACTTTGAAACGTTAAGTATTCATTATGCTGTGCATTAAATCGTGGAATGGTGATTTTATTAATTAGTGAAGTCTCCATGCGTTGCAATAAAAAGAGCAATTACCTCCCTGCGTTGGTAAAAATGTTTGTAATTTAGTGGCTCGAAGGAGTATACAATTGGTTATTTATGCAAACAGAATATATGATATGTAAAACAGAGTATTGGCAGCGTGACAATAAATCAGGGTATTAATTAATTCCTGGCTGCGTTGACTGTGTATTAAACTCGTTTTGGTTCGCTGTATTTGTGTGGGTGATAATTATATAACTGACCGGTGGTTACATGTGCTGTTGATATAAACCGGTATGCATGGAATGTTTGTTAGAGCTGAGCGCGTGAGTTATAATATATATATACGCAGAGGCAGAGTATTTGCTTAAGGGGGTCTTAAGACATCAGGCTTACCCATGTTAATCACGAAGGGATGAAATTGGCAGATTTTGGTTATTGGGATTATGAAGGAACTGGATTAGAAGATCCTGGGTATAGCAGGCTTGGTTGAGCCCTGCATCATCTCGCGCATGTGTAAATATTATATCTTTGAGAGTATATTAGTTGTGATACCGAGTTCAAAAAAAAAAAAACAATATAACTCTGTCATATCTCACACGGATACTCTAATCTCGCTCATGTGTAAGTATTATATCTTGAGACTATATTAGTTGTGATACAATATTAAAAAATACATAACTTATTCATAATTATGGTAGCATTATCGATTTGTATATGGAAAGAGAAAACAAATAAGAAGATTAAAACTATATAATAAATGAAAATATATGAAATCCATAATATAATTAATAATTTTTCCATTTTAATTTATATACGAATTTCTAAACCAATATTTTAATTATATTTATAATATATGAAAAACAATTTAAAATAATAAAATATGCTTAAATGTTTTAACAAAAAATATATTTTTAACATAGTATTGTTAAATTTTATAATTTTAGGAAAAGAAAATTTTAAAAATAAAAAACATCTTTAAAATATTATAACAAAAACTGTTATTATTAAAAATGATTTAAAAAGTTAATAAAATTAATTACTATACATATTTATTTATATTATTTATTATTATAATTTAAATACAAAGACTAAATAAATCTTAGGACATTCATATATCTCATATAAATACTATATAAAATATACATATATACCCATAATACATTGAAAAATTATTACTAATCTAGAAAATATATTACATAATTTTATACTATTACCGATATTATATTTTAAATGTTGCATCCTTTCCAAAAACAATAAATTAAATTAGTAAATATATTTTAACATTTAAGTAAAACGTTAATGAAACTTAAAATTCAAGTTAAGATAGTTTCATATATTCACGGCCTTCGAGGTTAGAAGTGAAGTGCTATTGTTTAAGCTTAAATGAATTTTTTTTAATTGTTTAATGTTGATTGTTATTCTTGTAAAGACACAATCATTTTACAGAAATATTCAGAAATATCAATACGTGAAATTTAAGTATTATTATTATGACAATAATCATTTAAAAAAAATAAAATAGATATAAGTAATTATTATGCTTAAATTAATATATATTTTAACATTTAGTAAAACTTAATGAAACTTAAAATCAATATAATAAGTTTATATATATTCACGGCCTTGGAGGTTAGAAGTGAAGTGCTATTATTTAAGATTAAATGATTTTTTTTTAAATTGTTTAATGTTGATTGTTATTCTTGTAAAGACAATCATTTTAAAGAAATATGCCATATTTATTGAGGGGTCTC
>APFE030239014.1:0-15315 GCA_000404065.3 Pinus taeda | reverse complement strand
AATGTAGGGATTAAGATTTCCTGTAACAAGACATCTTAGTGAGCCAACAAAAATATAGCCAAAATCCTAAGCTAAACCTAGGGTCGAAACCCTTAACAACAAGAGAACTATAACATTTAGTCCCTAAAGGAGGAGGACGTTAAATGACCAAGACATTTATTTATAACTTAAGTAGAATCAAAACCTGGGAACACTAGACCCCTGGCACATGAAGGGATGAAAACCCATTCTGTAGTCTTGAATGAGGATGAAGGAAATCAACGAAAACATCAATAGGGTTAGGAAGAAAAGTTTGCATGAAACCCAAATTATCCCAAGGGTAAGAAACATTGGGGTTTCGACATACTAGAACATAAATTAACATTATAATTGAAGTTTTTCAAGCTAAATGTTAAAATATACTTAGATAGTTACCTGTAAGCTACCAAAATTGATTGTTGAGAACCATGGCACTCTCCTCCAGCTTAAATGGGTACATTCCCTAAAGTAGCAATAAGCTTGAACGTAAACAAGAGTAGACCGAGAATATAGAACAAAGTCAGAAGCAACCCAAACACCCAAATCACATTTGGAGTCGTAATTGTGTAATAAGCCGAGGAACCAAAAACAAGAATCAGTTAAACTCCATGATTCCAAATATTTATAGTTTAAAGCAACTCGCACAGTTAAAAACTAGCAAAATTTAGAGCATATAGGTTAACCTGAAATGGGTTTTCTCGGCGAAGGAGTCAATCTCCAGCGAGTATAGAGGTTGTTGTAAAAAATCCGAGAAGATCGAATGGAAAAGAGCGGTATGAGGTGAACAACAAACCCTCCTTACTCTCTACACCGTCTGATATAGCACAAACCTCAAAGAGATGAGATCCCCTGCCAGGTGGACAAGAGAAGTCCTGAGCATAATAAAACACTTAATTATGTAACCATTACCATATGAATCTTCATAATCCCAAAGGTTAATTATTGTTGACAAACCTTAATAAAAATTAATATAACCAAATTCATATAGTCAAGTACTCTTGGGTACACATAAAAGTTATTAAACCGAGATGATACATCTAATCGTTGGTTTATTATCTTGCCAAGAAACTTGTGAATTGGGTAAAAATTTAATGAGAGTAATTAAAGTGATGTTATAAAGTTAAAAAAAAATTGCTAAGTGTAGGTAGGTGTCGAGATATGTGACAACCTTTTTCACATTATTTTTCCTGGTTAATTTTAATCAAAATCCGACAAATATTTTAAAAATTAAGTCATTTAATTTGTAAAATTTTGAGTGTCTTAGGGTTTTAAGGTGCTAAATTCATTTATGTATTCAAAAATATATTTTAAACAATAAAAAATCAGAATCATACTCAAAATTGTATTTCCGAATTTGGATGAAAAAGTCATTTCATAAATAAATTAGACTATAATCTACAAATTAAAGTACCCCTAAAAATGATATTCAAATATAACACAAAAAAATAAAAAATTATAATTAAAAATCATATTACAAGTGATATAACAAAAGCATTTATGATGAGTTCTCAAAAAGATGAGAAAGATTAATTTTTACATTTTCATCTTCCCAAATTAGATTTTTCCACCACTCAACCTCTCCAACTATTCACTACAACATGGATAGTTTCTAAAATCCCCTTGGAAATATTCGCAACAAAGGACACCCACCTATCTACAAAAATTTAAGATTAGGCATTGTTTTGTCATCCCACATGTCATGGAGTCCCACCATATCCTCAACCATCCCACAATCTATCAGATTCAACTTCTCCAACATTGGAAAGTTGCTACTGTTGAATTATAACTCACTTAGCTCATTGCAATTTTATATTAGAATTTCCCTTAAATTAGATAGCTTCTCTAATACCAATCTTCTCAGAGATTGAAAATTAAATATGTTGAAATGTTGAAGTTGTGGCATTACTCCTTCATTGATCACACCAGAAGGTCCCACTATAGTTTGACAATTGTATAGTTGATTAAGGGTAAAGTCCTCGAGCATAGGAAGACCACCAATCTCAATTTCCAGTGCTTCAAGCTTGTTGCAATCCTCGATCTTTAACTTTTTTAACTTCTTTAAGCCATCATGATCCTGACTTAATGCAAAGAAACTAGACCTTCATGATCCTGACTTGATGCAGAGGTGTTTGGAAAACTAGTGCCTTATGATGGTGTCTTTGTTGATTGCAAAGGAGTTGTAGGAGGTCTGACAAGGTTTGGAGAAGTTGTAGGAGGTATGATAGAGCTTGGAGATGCTTGTAAGTGAGGTTTTGGGCAAAAAAAGAGTTGAATATAGGGTAAGAAAAGTAATGGAAGGGAAAATTGCATTATAATTCACCCTAGTAGGCTTGTCACTTGAGTTATAATGGAATTCTCGAATGAATAGGATGTGTTATAGCTTTCGGGGCGAGAAAATGAAGAACAACCACTCGAAAACCAATCTATTTCCTATCATATTTCAAAGAAGCGCTAAAGAGAGTGGTTGATTTAGTCACACATTAATCATATGTTTGGATTGATCTGGAATGTTAGGACGTGGCTTTTTATATCCAAGTGTTGGAAAGATGTTTGGTTGATGGAGGTACACATTCTCCTACTTAACAAAGCATAGAATCCCTGCAAAGTGAGATGGGACAAAGCAATTTATACCTAGTTTAGATTGCAAAGATTATGACAGAGAGGAAAAGTATGGTATACACATAGCAAGGAGAAAGATTGCAAGAAAAAGACCTATAAGTGATGGAGTGTTGTACACCCATGCATTGGGTTAGAGATTAAATGGCTAGTTTTGGACAGAGGTCGAGCTAGTGTGACAATGTGCATAGATTGATGACATAACAAATCTTATTGGCTATGTTGTTTTTATATAGTAACCTTGTGCTTGTAGGGTTTGATTAGCAGAGATATAACTACAGGTATATTGTTTGAGATGTCATATGGCTGAGTTTTATATGTCCAAAAATCATGAATTCCATATGTATGTGAGGCATTGTATTCTGGTGTGATTTATATGTTTGATCCATGAGTGGCAAAGTTGTTTTTTTAGACAGAGTGCTTGTATCTTGTGAGTGGTTCAATTATGTGCTACAATCTATAATGTGGTATTTGTCATGAGTTGTTGTTAATATTATGTTGTATGTGGAAGAGTTAGAGACTAATGCTACTTGTTGTTAATAGGTTATGAGATTCATGGTGTTGAATTGATGTGAGAGTAGAGATTGGTTGAGAGAGTATTGTTGAGAGTTGAATTGTAGTGAGTGATTGATGTATTCATTTGATTGTTTGTATTGGGGTCCAGCTTGAAATATTTTGAAATGTGTCCCTACAGAGATCGAGGAGGTTGGGACCTCAGAAAAGTGGTGGCTTGCTAAGATAGGAGTAGTGACTCCTTGTTCGTGGTGGCCAACTAAATGTTGTAAAAGAAATTATTTGATTAATAGAAGAGAGAGAAATAAAACAACAACAGTAGGGTGGTTTTTGTCCCTGCGGGGATTCCACCAGAAATATCTCGTGTCTCATTGTGCATGATTGTTTTATGTGTCATGGCTCTTATGTGATGATTCTTGATGTAGTTTCATGTTCAAATTTACTCCTTATATGTTGGGTTATTGATTGTTTCATATATTGGCGAAAAGGTTTTAATGTTATTTATTTGTTATCACTAATGATTCACCCCTTGCTCTCAGTAGTGACCTAGTTTCCAACATTAGATTCCTTTTTCATGCATTTTTCAAATTGAGATCTGTTTTGTTCTCCTTCTATATTTCTTCTACTTCTTCCTTTTACTCACTGCACTACTCAAAATCCTTATACACCGCTTATGTGCTCCTCTCCTTACTTTTTTCAGACTACAATTTCTCTTCGTACCACATAACCACTTCTATATTTGCAAATCATCGTCAATGTTGTGAAACTTCACATGACTTTCTCTAGCTTATTTATACTAGACTAAATCAAGAGATTCATGGGAAGGTTGACACAATCTAGAAAATTGTATTACTCTTTTCATTTTCATTGTTAGAAATCCGATTCAAATGACCCAAATTCTTATTTTCATAGCCCCTAGGTTGCTCGAGGGCTTAACTTTATATTCATGAAACCTTGCAACATAACCATGTTCCAATAAATCCAAATCCAAGTCCACTTAAATGTAACAAATTATTGATATTTTGGATTTTTCATATACCCAAATTACTAATCCCAGCTTTAGAGGATTTATCATCATCCCCATGCCCATTAATGAACATCCCTTGCTTTCTACACACAAATTCTCTTCATTTTTTTTATTGTACTTCATGAAATTTTGTGAATCATATCCACAAATTCATGAATCAATATTAAAAACATCTAGATGAGAAATTTGAGCATACCTTTTGATGAGATTTATACAAATCCCAATGGATCTCATAATTGTAGAGAGTTGATAGTTGAACTACCGATTCCCACCAAACTACTTTCTTAGAAATTAAATATTTAAATTTTTAAATGACATGAGATTTATGGAAAAAAAATATTTTAGTGAGAACAGATTCCTATTCGGCCATGCTAACCCCTACTCATGATTCATGTTTCACATAGTTGCTCATTTCTTTTATTAATTATTTGGAATTTTGTTTTAAAAAATACAATACATATGGTTGTTGCTTGAACTAGGTTAGCATTTACATGTCTCTACAAACAACATTTATTTTATTAACTACAATATCAACCAGGAATTAAAATGGGAGTATTACATTTTTGTGATTAATATTTTATAAGCAGTGAGAGATTTTTAAAATATTTTAATGATACTTCTAAATATTGCGAATATGTACAAATATATTTATAAATTCTCATCAATATTGGTATAAATTAATATATCATTATTTTTTATTCTGAAAATAAGAATATTAAAATATATCTTATTTATTTTTAATTTAAAAACACATTATTTTAATTTAATTATGATATTATAATTATAATTTTGATAAATTATAATAGAAAAATTAGCTCACTCAGCTTTGGATTGATTGTGAATAGGTGCATTGTTAACGCACTCCTTCCAATAGGCCACTGGTTCAAATCCCTGTTGGTGCTAACACTTGAGATTATGAAGCATCCGCATAATCTCAACAGGGACATAGGTAACGAGATTAGTGAAAATTAACTACGTCTAATCAAAAGAGAAAAATGAGAGAAGCACTTAAGATTATGAAGCATCCACATAATGTCAACAGGGGCAGAGGGAATGAGATTAGTGGAAATTGGCTTCCTCTAATCAAAAGAGAGAAATCAAAGAAGCACTTGAGATTATGAAGCATCCAGATAATCTCAGGAGGACAAAGGGAACGAGATTAGGGGAAATTGGCTTCCTCGATATTAGTGGAAATTGGCTTCATTTAATCAGGGATATTAATTCTTGCAGTTGTGCTTCCCAAGGTATAATCAAACATATTAATTCTTCCAATTGTGCTTCCCAAGGTATAGTATCAAAATATATTTTTCTATATTTTATCTTATTTATATTTTCTAAGATTAAACTATATTGGATTATTTTAGTATTTTTAGTCCTTAATTTTTATACTTTATTGATATTTAGTTTTTAATATTTATTTGAAAATAAAAATAATAATTATTATTAATGATTATTTATGCATAATAATAATTATTTATTTATTACGAAGTTAATAATAATTATTATTATGAGTGATTAATAATATTATTAATAAGTAAATTAATAAATTATTTTTCTAAATCCTAAATTTCAATAGTTAGTTATTATTAATATTAAATTAGTTATTATAAATTTAGTATTATCATTATAGTATTTGTTATTACGTAGAATTTGATAAAATAAATAATAATAATATTAATGATTATTTATTTATAATAATTAATTTTTATTTATTTTGTAAGATGAAAATTATTATTAATTAGATAATAAAATATATTATTTATTTATTATTACTCATTTTTTAATTTCTAAGGTATTATTTAGGTTTAGTTTTTATAATTTAGTATTTTAGTAGTTTTTTTTTATAATAATTTTCTCATTTAATATTTATTTATCTTTTTTTTGGTTGTTTGACTCTTCATCTTTTTTTGGTTGTTTGAATCCGAACCTTTTTTTTAAACAAAGACCACATAAATTTAAAATTTAATTGTAAGCTTAGTGGGACTACATTTTCATCACAGCTAATATATCACCTGAATTGGAGCATGGAATTGAACCAATAAATTTACATCAAGAAGTGTCTTAACAGAGCACCCCATCACTGGCTATCCAAAACCTCATGAACATGATTATTATTAACTCTAATAATGTTGAAACCAATAATTATTATTGATTTTGATAATAAAAAACAACTTCCCATATTAAAAAAAAAATACAATTATTAAAAGAAGTATACAAATTAATAAATAAAAAATTGAATAGAATTGACTTACAAATTTAAGAACAAATTAAACAATTCTATTACTTTTAATGTAATGTTTAAATAAAATTGAATAAGTATTAAATAAATAAATAAATAAGGAAAAAAAATTTGAATTAAGTTAAAAAAGAAATTAAATTAATTAATATATAAAAACATTTAAACATCAACTTGGTATCTAAATTAAATTTAGATAATGTTTGATACAAATTATTAAAATTTAATAAATTTACAAGTTTGTATGAAGTATACAGCGTCTCAACTAATTCTGCATTAGGAAACACGATGCGTATCAAAAAACAATTTTAGTTAGCAATAAGCTATAATCAATAAATCCATTTTTAAAGTGCATAGGAGTCTGCATAAGATGCTGTTGTGTCAATTTGAAGGATGGTCTACCTTCCTATCAAATTCAAAGCAGCTCCGTTCTTCAGTATTTTTCGACCTCATTGATGCAGCTACTACATTGAGAGCCAACGGCAATCCTCGACACTCCAAGGCAATTTCTCTAGCAATACCCTGTATGCTCTGATTTGGAACCACCCCATTTCTAAAAGCTTCTCTTCTTAACAAGACCAACCCTTTCTCTGCGGACATAGGTTGTATTCTCAAGGAATAGTTGTTGCTTGCGCCCATTTCTCCAATGACATCATTGCTGCAACTCGACATTAATACTTTGGAACAATTGTGATCATCCTCAAATGTCACGCTGACCTCGGTGAGATCGATTAAATGTCGCAAGTCGTCCAAAATTAGAAGAAATTTCTTCCCTCGAAGTGATGCAGACAGTTTCATTTTCCTTTTATCTTTGTCAGAGCTACCCTCAAGGTTTAAATTTAGTGTCTCGGCCATGGAGGCATGCAAATTTATAATCCCATACTTCTAATAAATTGTAAGCCAAATTACTGCATCAAAAATACCTCTCACCTCTTTGAAGTGGTTGTAGACTAGTTTCAGTAAAGACGTCTTGCTGACGCCCCCTGTAAGGCCCTGCGGTTGTCATGACGGACGGGCGACACGGGCGACCCGCCGGGCGAGCTGAACGACGAACGGATGGGATGCGGTTGGCAAAGGCACAATGAGCAAGCGAGTTGTAGATGAGATGGGAGAGCAGGCGAGCGGGTAGCTCAAGCACATGGGCCAACTTGAGTGATGGGCGAGAGTCATGGCAGTTGGGCGGTCCCATGGATGGGCCGACGAGTTGGTGGGGCGGCCACACATCATAATGTGTGGGCCAACGAGCTAACACATGGAAGAGTCGACAGATGTGCGATGGAATGACAGGTCGGCCGAACGACCACACAACGAGCGAGCAACCATATATAGGAGTGGCGAGTTGAGGTGGGAAGTCATTCAACTTGGAACTCGCAAGTCATTCGAACAGCGAAGAACATGTGCGAAGAGTTCTGTGGTGCTGATGTGCCCGCACGACGGGCATAACGTAGGTTTAACAAGGCAGAGTTGGCATGTGTGCAAGGTGATCTGCGGTTGGGTGCGCTGAGTGGTTGGACATTGAATGCGCTAGGTGTGTGTGTGTGGTTGAATGAGTTTGGGCAGGGCTGCATGACGAGCACCCGCTGAATGAAGGAACGACTGGGTGAACGGGCGACCCACGAAGGGCGCGCCCAGTTTAGGTGGACGGTTCATGCGAGGCGATACGGAGGTGTGCTTGTCAACCAGTCGGACGAAATGAAGTGTCAAGTTTGGTGAACGGAGGTGCAACAAGGCATGTGAAGGGCACCCGAGTTGGGCAACACGGACATGAGGAGTGCTCCCAAGTTGGGAAAACGACATGGTTCATTCAACGAGCTGAACAAACACGTTTGGGAGTAAATGGAGAGTTGGGCAGAAAATGCGGCGACCATTCAGAGGTGCCGACAAGCTGGGCAACTGAGTTTGCCGATGAATGTAAATTTGGCTAAGTGTAAATTTGGGGTTTCCTCCAAGACTTAACTTGTACTTTGAAATTTGAAGATTTATATATGTTGATATACGGGTAGACTCACATCGGGGAGCTGCCCCTCCCTTTATACTTTTGTGCATTTGTACATGTTAATGTTGTTGTGATGAATGTTTATGGTTTTCATCATGTATAAAGGATAACTTAATACTTGGTAACGAAGAAATAAACTAAGTACGAATGTTAGGTGTAGTCCATGACCGTGAGTATTGGTGAAAAGAAAAGGGTTGGTGGTGCCGCACCTTGCTATAGTGCGGTTGGAAGAGTACTGTCAGTGTAGGAGCGTGACAGTTGGTATGAGAGCTGATTTAGGTTTTGCAGGAGACTTGGTGAATGGTGAAAAAATCTGAAAGGTGATTCAGGTTTGCAAGGAAAGTGGACAACAAATATGCTAGAAGAACTTATGGCAGGTGAATTTAGCCATGATGCAGGTGAAGCTTTCTGGTACAAAGTGTTGGAATAACTTAGTAGATGGAGTTCTGAATGGGCTTCGATGAAGGCCGAGAATACGAAGATTTGGGAAGGTTGTTCGAAGGTCAAATAAGAACTTGAAGAACTCAAGAACCAATGCAGAATTACGATGGAAGATGATGAACTCAAGAAACTTGATGAGGAGATCCAACAGAATGGTCTTAGTCTTCAAGAACTCTTGGATGAGAGAGTTCGACTAAGGGAGGAAAGTACCATGGTGGAGATCAAAGTCAATCAGCTTGCGGATTAGGTGAAGAAGGACTTTCTTGATAAGGAGGTCGTTGTAATTGAGCAGGATGAGCTCAACTACATTGACAGACTAGGAGACTACTACTGAAACAATCAGGCAGATGTTCGGAAGCTTAGTTTGATGGAAGCAATCAATGGGCACTTGGTTGGTGCACTTGAGCAGAATGCATGGAGGACAAGCTTGTAGGAAGTCAAGCTGAGCCAAGATCGAGTTTTTTAGAAGAGCCAAACAAGGAAGTGAAGTGCCTTAAGGGAGATGTTGGGTTGGAACATAAGCCAATGGACACTTGTGAGGCCGAATTCTTGAAGAAGGTTTTTGATGTGAGACATAAGATAAAGCCGACAGAAGGAGGTAATTCCTTGAAGCTGAGTTTTGTTCAGGTAACCGTGAAGGGCAAGAGATTTGCAGCTTTGGGGGATACGGGAGCTACTCATAGCTTCTTAAGCAGGAAAGCAGCAAAGTAGTTTGGAAAGAAAGCTAAGATGGGGAAAGAGTGGAGTGCTTTCAAAGCAGTCAACTCTACCATGAAAGTTGTCACTGGTGTAATGAAGAACACTCAGGTGAGAATGGGATTTTGGTTTGGAAAGTTGGACTTGAGGATTGTGGACATGGATGATCATTCTATGGTGCTAGGGAAAGACTTTCTAAAGCTTTCACAAGCCATACTAATGGTGGACAGGGACATTCTCTTGATCGTAGCTGAAGGAAGAACTATGTTGATTCTGATGAATAGGAGGAGTTGCTTCGGGTATAGACCAAGGATGGCTTCTATGACTTTGTATCCCAAAGATCCAAATGTGAAGCATGAGGATGTGGAGCAAAGAGGACTTGGGAGTATGACTCAAACAACGAAGGAAGAGAAGTTGATTGACTTCGTTGCAAGAGCGAGAAAGAAGGAAGGAAGTGGGAGATCAATCTCATGAATCCTGAAGCACTTGGCAGAGACATCTTCTACTGAAGATTTTCATAATGGATTTGCAGATGAAGGGAGTCTGAGTGCTTCTTCAGTGGCAGTAGTTGGAGAGGATTATGTAGGTAGAGATCTGGCTAGCATAGTGGAATTTTGTAGGTATGCTATCAACATATATGACTTTCAATTGACAAAAGACAAGCTTGAGAAGCTTAGGTGTACATGTGAGGAGGATGAGGCTATGCACAAATACTTGAGGACACAGCACCAATCTGATACATGGGTGGATGAGAGTCAAGGAGGAAACTTCCTGGCCCTCCTCTCTCGATAGACAACCTTGGAGATGGGTTGGTGCAGGGACCTTGGTTGGAAGGGGCTACACCACCTTAACAAGGGGCCTTGGAGGAGGCTTCTTTAGGATGATATCGTTGGGTGACCGAGTTCACTAGACCAAAGATTTGCAGACTTGGATGCGGATGACCGATTGTTGTGAATGGGTCTCCTTGGTTGGACAGCATGGGCAACTTGAGTCATGGACATCAGGTTGGAGACATGGAGCATGGCAGTCTTATGCAGGGACATTCTGCAGGAGCACTTGTAGAGGTGTCACTCATGGGCATCCAATGAGGAGTGCCAAGGCAGGGATGTTGTGCAGGTAGATTTGTTGGTGTGACATGGAGATGTTTTACTTATGAGTCGATGGAGGTGTTGTGCACTCTTGTACAACAAGACCATGGATTGGATGGACATGTTGCAGATGGGATGGAGATTCCATGGAACTGAGCATGGGTTTGGAATGGATTCTTGATCGAGTCAATGTTGTGACAGATGTTCTGAGAAAACACTGGTGATGGCATAAGGATTTCCATTCTTATGGTTTGAGCGTGATTATTGGATTAGCTACCAAACTAGTTCGAGTCATGGGGGTCGACAGTGTGCAGAGAGGTGTTAGCATTATGTTGAAGTATCATGGCAACAGTTCACACGATGACGATACATGGTGGAGACTGTCGTATTGTATATGTTGCAGGGATGTTTTCAATGTATGGACTAGTTGATATCACGGGTGAAGGATATGACTGATCTGATGGATTATGAGACGTTAGATGGCAGCTACGGTGGATGGCCAGATTACCGAGGATGGAAATGACTTCTGGTGGGGGAGGATGTAATGCCCTGCAGTTGTCATGATGGACGGGTGACACGGGCAACCCTCCAGGCGAGTTGAACGATGGACGGACGGGCTGCGGTTAGCAAAGGCACAACGAGCGAGCGAGCTGCAAATGAGATGGGTGAGCGGGCGAGCATGTAAGAATGCCAAAGCTACCATGGATGGGCCGATGAGTTGGTCGGGCAGCCACACATCATAATGTGTGGGCCGACGAGCTAACACATGGAAGAGCCGACAGATGTCCGATGGAATGACAGGTAGGTCGAACGACCACACAACAAGCGAGCGAGCATATATAGGAGTGGCGAGTTGAGGTGGGAATTCATTCAACTTGGAACTCAAAAGTCATTTGAACAGCGAAGAACAGGTGCGAAGAGTTCTGCGGTGCATATGTGCCCACACAATGGGCAGAACGGAGGTTTAACCAGGCATAGTTGGCGTGCATGCAGGGCAACCCACGGTCGGGTGCGCCGGGCAACTGGATGTTGAATGCGTCAGGTGTGTGTGCAGTTGAACGAGTTCGGGCAGGGGTGCACGATGAGCACCCACCGAATGAAGGAGCGACCGGGTAAACGGGCGATCCGCGGAGGGTGTGCCCAGTTCAGGTGGACGGTTCGTGCGAGGTGACACAGAGGTGTGCCCGCCGACTAGTTGGATGAAACAAAGTGCCAAGTTTGGTGAACGGAGGTACGACGAGGCGTGCGGAGGGCACCCAAGTTGGGCGACACGGACACGAGGAGTGCGCCCATGTTGGGCAAACGACACTGTTGGTTCGACGAGCTGAACAAACGCGTTCAAGAGTAAACAAAGAGTTGGGCAGAATGTGCGGCGATCGTTCGGAGGTGTCAACGAGCTGGGCAACCGAGTTTGCCGATGAATGTAAATTTGGCTATAAATTTGGGGTTTCCTCCAAGATTTAACTTGTACTTTGAAAGTTGAAAATTTATATATATTTATATACGGGCATACTCACATCGGGGAGTTGCCACTGCCTTTATACTGTTGTGCATTTATACATGTTAATGCTGTTGTGATGAATGTTTATGGTTTTCATCATGTATAAAGGATAACTTAATACATGGTAATGAATAAATAAACTAAGTACGAATGTTAGGCGTAGTCCATGACCGTGAGTATTGGTGAAAAGAAAAGGGTCGGTGGTGCCGCACCTCACTATAGTGCGGTTGGAAGAGTACCGCCAATGTAGGGGCGTGACAGTTGGTATTAGAGTTGATTCAGGTTTTGCAGGAGACCTGGTGAATGGTGAAAAAATCTTAAAGGTGATTCAGGTTTACAAGGAAAGTGGACAGCAGAGATGGTAGAAGAACCTATGGCAGGTGAATTTAGCCATGATGCAGGTGAAGCTTTCTATTACAAAGTGTTGGAACAGATGAGTAGATGGAGTTCTGAATGGGCTTCGATGAAGGCTAAGAATATGAAGATTCGGGAAGGCTATTCGAAGATCAAAGAAGAACTTGAAGAACTCAAGAACCAATGCAGAAGTACGATGGAAGATGATGAAATCAGGAAACTTGATGTGGAGATCCAGTAGAATGGTCTTAGTCTTCAAGAACTCTTGGATGAGAGAGTTTAAATAAGGGAGGAAAGTACCATGGTGGAGATAAAAGTCAAGCAGCTTGAGGATGAGGTGAAGAAGGACTTTCTTGGTAAGGAGGTCATTGTAATCGAGCAAGATGAGCTTGACTACATTGACAGACTAGGAGACTACTACCGAAACAATCAAGTAGATGTTCGGAAGCTTAGTTCGATGGAAGAAGTCAATGGGCACTTGGTTGGTGCACTTGAGCAAAATGCGATGGAGGACAAGTTTGAGGGAAGTCAAGATGAGCCAGGATTGAGTTGCTTAGAAGAGCCAAACAAGGAAGTGAAGTACCTTAAGAGAGATGTCAAGTTGGAACATAAGCCAATGGACACTTCTAAGGCCAGATTCTTGAAGAAGGTTGCTGATGTGAGACACAAGATAAAGTTGACAGAAGGAAGTAATTTCTTAAAGCTGATTTTTGTGCAGGTAACCATGAAGGGCAAGAGATTTGTAGCTTTGGTGGATACAGGAGCTACCCATAGCTTCTTATGTAGGAAAGAAGCAAAGTATTTTGGAAAGAAATCTAAGATGGGGAAAGAGTGGAGTGCTTTCAAAGCAGTCCACTCTACAATGAAATCTGTTACTGGTGTAATGAAGAACACTCAGGTGAGAGTGGGATCGTGGTTTGGAAAGTTGGACTTGAGGATCATGGACATGGATGATCATTCTATCGAAGCGATGCACACAATTTCATTTTCCTTATATATTTGTCAGAGATGCCCTCGAGCTTTAAATTAAGTGTCTCGGTGATGGAGGCCTGCAAATTTGTAATCTCATATTGCTGAGAAATTGTAAGCCAAATTACTGCATCAAAAATACCTCTCTCCTCTTTGAAGTGGTTGTAGACCAGTTTCAATAAAGATGTCTTGCCGATGCCCCCCATGCCATAAATGCCGACCATCCGAGCTTAGCGATGGGCTTCACGAAGCCATGCCTGCACTTACATTCGAGAAGATTCAATCGCTGACCCTATGCAGATTCAATGGCTGAACATAAGGAAATAGGTCGGAGAATCAAGACTTAGAAGTCTCTAGCTAAGTAGAAGCTTACCCCTTCATGAACCACCAACATGTTATTAGAAGTGGTATGATATTGTTTTTAGAAAATAACCCAAGGGACTTGAGACTTTTTCATGTATTAAAAAAATATCATTTTCATAAGTACATTAACAAATCATAAATAGTAACAAATTTTTCATGTAAAGAAAATGATTATAAAAATTTTAATTTAGTTAAACATTAGAGAAAAGGTTTCAATAACATGGATGAAGCAAATGACAAAATACAATAGCATCAGGTATGGTAATGTCCAACATAGCTAGCAAACATTAGCAACTTTTCACATCAAGTACAACTCATGACCCTCACTTTACCTCCAAAAATTCACCCAAGTTAGAGCCAAGGCATTTTAAGCCACCTAAGAAAGAACACAAACCCACCATGTTTCAAAGGTCTCTTTGTACCAAAGTATTTCTCTCTCAAAGTATCAAGTATATAAGTAGTGATAACACTCATGTGAGCATGTAAGGTTTTTATTATAGAAATCCCTTGTACTTGAAATCTCAAAAATCCTCAAAAGAGATGCCTTTATGTTTTGAAAAAACTTATGTGCCCTATGGAGAGGAGGCCTCTTGTGACCATTATAACAACTAGATCAAAGAGCTAAGTGAATGTGTGCCTTTGGCTAATCCGATATGTTCCATGTTGGGTTGGGGATTAGAAGGAAATATCATGTTGATGATAAGGATTTGTTTCTTGATTTAGTCAAGAATGTTGGCCCATTGTAATTTTAACTTTTAGTTTAGATAAATTCTAATTATTTGACGAATAGTTTGCACATCATTTTCTTGATGAAATCCTTGTATTTTAACTCTTAGACAAACCACTTGAATTCCAAGTGTTTTACAGAATGTCTTTCCAACAACTACTTTCTAAAACCTTTGAATGCAGGACTTTGTTAAAATTCATATTTTAGAAGTGTTTGCTAAACCCTTTGAATGCCCAGTGTTTCATGAAATACCTACCAAACTATTATTTGGTAAAACCACTATTATATTGCAGAGAATTTAGATGATAGTAAAGTATCTTAGTGGGAATACCATACTTTTATGCATGAATTCAAATGGATTTATGGCACACTTAAAACAATAATTGGAGATTTGCAGAGAGTCAAACAACTAGAATACTAATCTTTTAATATCTGAATATAAATTATTTAATTATTTAATGATCCATTTGATATTGCAATTATTGAGACTTGGGGTCACTTCAACTTCAAAGTTGGTATCCTTTAAAGATGTGGTGAAAAATAAAAATTCTTCCACTATAATTGTTTCAACAAGTTTTCCACGTGGTGGCTATATTGTAAATAAGGTGGAAGATGAACCTTTGGGGGAAATAATATTACTTGAGGTCACTCAACTACATTAAAATTATGAATTGCATATTTTCCAATAAATTAAAGAGAGGTTCTGGAAAGTATAAAGGCAATCTTCCTTTCAAGTATTTCGAATGTGGAGAATATGGACATTTTGCTGC
>APFE030239013.1:0-11118 GCA_000404065.3 Pinus taeda | reverse complement strand
CAAATAATGAGACATGAAAAAAGAAAAAATATGACTACTTAATTCCACTTCCTGTATTGACTTATCAATAGGTATGTAGTTAATTAATGAGTATCGATGATATTATTTGGTAAAGAGATTGGTACTATTTGTTTTTATTTTCTTAGAAAAAGGAATGCAGGGATTGTTATTGTCTTTATATAACATTGATGGTAATGAAAGTAAATAGTTTGCTTCTTTATTTCCTCTTTAGTAAGGGCCCAGGGTTAGTTCCTAGGCCAATTCAACCGACTTGACAACCTAGGTTCAGTCCCTAGTTCCTCATAAAGTAAACAAGAATGAGATATAATTTGTGGAATTTAAAACTAAAACTGTGCCCTTAGAACCAATTGTAGATGATTGTGCATCTTGTAGAGGGCTAGTATCTAGGCCAAATTAACTAAATAGAAATCTAAAATCAATCCCTAGTCTCCATTAGAATATACTAAAATAGCTATAAGGATAAATGTAATTATCTATTATTTGACCAATTTGGCTTTTGAAAGAGACATAGTGCAATGAATTGAATAGGTTAGCAAGTAATATGAGACTCTAGTATTAAATACAACTCAACATAATATAGAAAACCCTAAAAAAAAGTAGTTTGTTTCTATATGAACAACTTTAGAAAATCCCCGATAGTGATTATCAAAATCATAGTGTTCTAGCCAGCGATAAACATGCTAAAGTATTAAATTTTCACCACATAACCAACAACATTAACGTAACCAAAAAACAATGCACGCACATAAACTTCAAAATCCTCAGGAGACATGGCAACCACTTAGATAGCTTGTCCCTAGCACCCACTATTGTTATGGATCTCTTAGGCCATAGTCACTCTCATGCTATGGGAAAGGGAACAGCCAACAACCTAAATTATCTCTCACAGGCTTGCATGCCAGCGATAAGAGAACAAAATTCGCAGTTTTGTGTGAGCAACCCTGGAATTTAAGCCACTTTTTTGGAACCATAGCCTAGGTTAGTGCCTAGAATGGAGCGACAGCTTAAGATCAGTAAAATTATAGGGAACCAATGGTGCAAAAGAAATAAGATGAACAAGACCATAACTAGACCCCTGCTAGCCATGACAAGCATTTCGTCAAATATATCATCGACATGTAACCTACAGGTGTAAACAACATAATTAAGTGTACGAATTTCATACTAATCTAAGAATTGTTGTGAAGCATTGCTACCTCATGTCAATTTTCGGCTCTATTAGGTCATAGAAACATTATCCATTCATATACAAGTAAAAACATGCTGAGCGATATACATAGCTACTGAAATACAATATACATATAACCAACATAATAGGAACAAAAATAACATGGACATATCAACCTTAAAAATACACATATATATCAATACATTTACAAATAGGAAGTGTGGGGAGAACAGTGTGGAGGTCTAAAAAGATTATTGTTATGAAAGGATTATAGCGTTGGTTGGCTAGTGGATTCCATCCAAGGCTTGAATGCTTAGATTCTGAAATTTTGACCAAGTGTGGTTATGATTAAATGGTCATTAAAAGATCAATTTGAACTTGTTAGTGTTCTAGAACTATTCTAGGTGTGAAGGAGGCTTAGGGGGAGATGTAGTGATATGGTTGGTCTCATAGGTTAGGAGGAGCATTGCTTTCCTAGTGATTTTGTGGTTCACCAAATAATCAAACATTATAGGAAGTGTGGGGAGAACAGTGTGGAAGTCTGAAAGATTATTCTTATGAAAGGATTATAGGGTTGGTTGGCTAGTGGAGTCCATCCAAGGCTTGAATGCTTAGATTCTGAAATTTTGACCAAGTGTGGTTATGATTAAATGGTCATTAAAAGATCAATTTGAACTTATTAGTGTTCTATAACTATTCTAGGTGTGAAGGAGGCTTAGGGGGAGATGTAGTGATATGGTTGGTCTCATAGGTTAGGAGGAGCATTGCTTTCCTAGTGATTTTGTGGTTCACCAAATAATGAGACATGAGAAAAGAAAAAATATGACTACTTAATTCCACTTCCTGTATTGACTTATCAATAGGTATGTAGTTAATTAATGAGTATCGATGATATTATTTGGTAAAGAGATTGGTACTATTTGTTTTTATTTTCTTAGAAAAAAGAATGCAGGGATTGTTATTGTCTTTATATAACATTGATGGTAATGAAGGTAAATAGTTTGCTTCTTTATTTCCTCTTTAGTAAGGGCCCAGGGTTAGTTCCTAGGCCAATTCAACCAACTTGACAACCTAGGTTCAGTCCCTAGTTCCTCACAAAGTAAACAAGAATGAGATATAATTTGTGGAATTTAAAACTAAAACTGTGCCCTTAGAACCAATTGTAGATGATTGTGCACCTTGTAGAGGGCTAGTATCTAGGCCAAATTAACTAAATGGAAATCTTAAATCAATCCCTAGTCTCCATTAGAATATACTAAAATAGCTATAAGGATAAATGTAATTAACTATTATTTGACCAATTTGGCTTTTGAAAGAGACATAGTGCAATGAATTGAATAGGTTAGCAAGTAATATGAAACTCTAGTATTAAATACAACTCAACATAATATAGAAAACCCTAAAAAAAAGGAGTTTGTTTCTATAGGAACAACTTTAGAAAATTCCCGACAATGATTATCAAAATGATAGTGTTCTAGCCAGCGATAAACATGCTAAAGTATTAAATTTTCACCACATAACCAACAACATTAACGTAGCCAAAAAACAGTGCACGTACATAAGCTTCAAAATCCTCAGGAGACATGGCAACCACTTAGATAGCTTGTCCCTAGCACCCACTATTGTTTTGGATCTCTTAGGCCATAGTCACTCTCATGCTATGGGAAAGGGAACAACCAACACCCTAAATTATCTCTCACAGGCTTGCATGCCAGCGATAAGAGACCAAAATTCGCAGCTTTGTGTGAGCAACCCTGGAATTTAAGCCACTTTTTTGGAACGATAGCCTAGGTTACTACCTGGAATGGAGTGACAGCTTAAGATCAATAAAAGTATAGGGAACCAATGGTGCAAAAGAAATAAGATGAACAAGACCATAACTAGACCCCTACTAGCCATGACAAGCATTTCGTCAAATATATCATCGACATGTAACCTACATGTGTAAACAACATAATTAAGTGTACGAATGTCATACTAATCCAAGAATTGTTGTGAAGCATTTCTACCTCATGTCAATTTTCGCCTCTATTAGGTCATAGAAACATTATCCATTCATATACAAGTAAAAACATGCTGAGAGCTATACATAGCTACTGAAATAAAATATACATATAACCAACATAATAGCAACAAAAATAACATGGACATATCAACCATCAAAATACACATATACATCAATACATTTACACATAGGAAGTGTGGGGAGAACAGTGTGGAAGTCTAAAAGATTATTGTTATGAAAGGATTATAGGGTTGGCTGGCTAGTGGAGTCCATCCAAGGCTTGAATGCTTAGATTCTAAAATTTTGACCAAGTGTGGTTATGATTAAATGGTCATTAAAAGATCAATTTGAACTTATTAGTGTTCTAGAACTATTCTAGGTGTGAAGGAGGCTTAGGGGGAGATGTAGTGATATGGTTGGTCTCATAGATTAGGAGGAGCATTGCTTTCCTAGTGATTTTGTGGTTCACCAAATAATCAAACATTATAGGAAGTGTGGGGAGAACAGTGTGGAAGTCTAAAAGATTATTGTTATGAAAGGATTATTGGGTTGGTTGGCTAGTGGAGTCCATCCAAGGCTTGAATGCTTAGATTTTGAAATTTTGACCAAGTTTGGTTATGATTAAATGGTCATTAAAAGATCAATTTGAACTTATTAGTGTTTTAGAACTATTCTAGGTGTGAAGGAGGCTCAATGGGAGATGTAGTGATATGGTTGCTCTAATAGGTTAGGAGGAGCATTGCTTTCCTAGTGATTTTGTGGTTCACCAAATAATCAAACATGAAAAAAGAAAAAATATGAGGACTACTTAATTCCACTTCCTGTATTGACTTATCAATAGGTATGTAGTTAGTTAATGAGTATCGATGATATTATTTGGTAAAGAGAGTGGGACTGTTTGTTTTTATTTTCTTAGAAAAAGGAATGCAGGGATTGTTATTGTCTTTATATAACATTGATGGTAATGAAAGTAAATAGTTTGCTTATTTATTTCCTCTTTAGTAAGGGCCCAGGGTTAGTTCCTAGGCCAATTCAACCGACTTGACAACCTACGTTTAGTCCCTAGTTCCTCATAAAGTAAACAAGAATGAGATATAATTTGTGGAATTTAAAACTAAAACTATGCCCTTAGAACCAATTGTAGATGATTGTGCATCTTGTAGAGGGCTAGTATCTAGGCCAAATTAACTAAATAGAAATCTAAAATCAATCCCTAGTCTCTATTAGAATATACTAAAATAGCTATAAGGATAAATGTAATTAACTATTATTTGACCAATTTGGCTTTTGAAAGAGACATAGTGCAATGAATTGAATAGGTTAGCAAATAATGAGACATGAAAAAAGAAAAAATATGAGGACTACTTAATTCCACTTCCTGTATTGACTTATCAATAGGTATGTAGTTAATTAATGAGTATCGATGATATTATTTGGTAAAGAGATTGGTACTGTTTATTTTTATTTTCTTAGAAAAAGAAATGCAGGGATTGTTATTGTCTTTATATAACATTGATGGTAATGAAAGTAAATAGTTTGCTTCTTTATTTCCTCTTTAGTAAGGGCCCAGGGTTAGTTCCTAGGCCAATTCAACCGACTTGACAACCTAGGTTTAGTCCCTAGTTCCTCATAAAGTAAACAAGAATGAGATATAATTTGTGGAATTTAAAACTAAAACTATGCCCTTAGAACCAATTGTAGATGATTGTGCATCTTGTAGAGGGCTAGTATCTAGGCCAAATTAACTAAATAGAAATCTAAAATCAATCCCTAGTCTCCATTAGAATATACTAAAATAGCTATAAGGATAAATGTAATTAACTATTATTTGACCAATTTGGCTTTTGAAAGAGACATAGTGCAATGAATTGAATAGGTTAGCAAGTAATATGAGACTCTAGTATTAAATACAACTCAACATAATATAGAAAACCCTAAAAAAAAGTAGTTTGTTTCTATATGAACAACTTTAGAAAATCCCCGATAGTGATTATCAAAATCATAGTGTTCTAGCCAGCGATAAACATGCTAAAGTATTAAATTTTCACCACATAACCAACAACATTAACGTAACCAAAAAACAATGCACGCACATAAACTTCAAAATCCTCAGGAGACATGGCAACCACTTAGATAGCTTGTCCCTAGCACCCACTATTGTTATGGATCTCTTAGGCCATAGTCACTCTCATGCTATGGGAAAGGGAACAGCCAACAACCTAAATTATCTCTCACAGGCTTGCATGCCAGCGATAAGAGAACAAAATTCGCAGTTTTGTGTGAGCAACCCTGGAATTTAAGCCACTTTTTTGGAACCATAGCCTAGGTTAGTGCCTAGAATGGAGCGACAGCTTAAGATCAGTAAAATTATAGGGAACCAATGGTGCAAAAGAAATAAGATGAACAAGACCATAACTAAACCCCTGCTAGCCATGACAAGCATTTCGTCAAATATATCATCGACATGTAACCTACAGGTGTAAACAACATAATTAAGTGTACGAATTTCATACTAATCTAAGAATTGTTGTGAAGCATTGCTACCTCATGTCAATTTTCGGCTCTATTAGGTCATAGAAACATTATCCATTCATATACAAGTAAAAACATGCTGAGCGATATACATAGCTACTGAAATACAATATACATATAACCAACATAATAGGAACAAAAATAACATGGACATATCAACCTTAAAAATACACATATATATCAATACATTTACAAATAGGAAGTGTGGGGAGAACAGTGTGGAGGTCTAAAAAGATTATTGTTATGAAAGGATTATAGCATTGGTTGGCTAGTGGAGTCCATCCAAGGCTTGAATGCTTAGACTCTGAAATTTTGACCAAGTGTGGTTATGATTAAATGGTCATTAAAAGATCAATTTGAACTTGTTAGTGTTCTAGAACTATTCTAGGAGTGAAGGAGGCTTAGGGGGAGATGTAGTGATATGGTTGGTCTCATAGGTTAGGAGGAGCATTGCTTTCCTAGTGATTTTGTGGTTCACCAAATAATCAAACATTATAGGAAGTGTGGGGAGAACAGTGTGGAAGTCTGAAAGATTATTCTTATGAAAGGATTATAGGGTTGGTGGGCTAGTGGAATCCATCCAAGGCTTGAATGCTTAGATTCTGAAATTTTGACCAAGTGTGGTTATGATTAAATGGTCATTAAAAGATCAATTTGAACTTATTAGTGTTCTATAACTATTCTAGGTGTGAAGGAGGCTTAGGGGGAGATGTAGTGATATGGTTGGTCTCATAGGTTAGGAGGAGCATTGCTTTCCTAGTGATTTTGTGGTTCACCAAATAATGAGACATGAAAAAAGAAAAAATATGACTACTTAATTCCACTTCCTGTATTGACTTATCAATAGGTATGTAGTTAATTAATGAGTATCGATGATATTATTTGGTAAAGAGATTGGTACTATTTGTTTTTATTTTCTTAGAAAAAGGAATGCAGGGATTGTTATTGTCTTTATATAACATTGATGGTAATGAAAGTAAATAGTTTGCTTCTTTATTTCCTCTTTAGTAAGGGCCCAGGGTTAGTTCCTAGGCCAATTCAACCGACTTGACAACCTAGGTTCAGTCCCTAGTTCCTCATAAAGTAAACAAGAATGAGATATAATTTGTGGAATTTAAAACTAAAACTGTGCCCTTAGAACCAATTGTAGATGATTGTGCACCTTGTAGAGGGCTAGTATCTAGGCCAAATTAACTAAATGGAAATCTTAAATCAATCCCTAGTCTCCATTAGAATATACTAAAATAGCTATAAGGATAAATGTAATTAACTATTATTTGACCAATTTGGCTTTTGAAAGAGACATAGTGCAATGAATTGAATAGGTTAGCAAGTAATATGAAACTCTAGTATTAAATACAACTCAACATAATATAGAAAACCCTAAAAAAAAGGAGTTTGTTTCTATAGGAACAACTTTAGAAAATTCCCGACAATGATTATCAAAATGATAGTGTTCTAGCCAGCGATAAACATGCTAAAGTATTAAATTTTCACCACATAACCAACAACATTAACGTAGCCAAAAAACAGTGCACGTACATAAGCTTCAAAATCCTCAGGAGACATGGCAACCACTTAGATAGCTTGTCCCTAGCACCCACTATTGTTTTGGATCTCTTAGGCCATAGTCACTCTCATGCTATGGGAAAGGGAACAACCAACACCCTAAATTATCTCTCACAGGCTTGCATGCCAGCGATAAGAGACCAAAATTCGCAGTTTTGTGTGAGCAACCCTGGAATTTAAGCCACTTTTTTGGAACGATAGCCTAGGTTACTACCTGGAATGGAGTGACAGCTTAAGATCAGTAAAAGTATAGGGAACCAATGGTGCAAAAGAAATAAGATGAACAAGACCATAACTAGACCCCTACTAGCCATGACAAGCATTTCGTCAAATATATCATCGACATGTAACCTACATGTGTAAACAACATAATTAAGTGTACGAATGTCATACTAATCTAAGAATTGTTGTGAAGCATTTCTACCTCATGTCAATTTTCGCCTCTATTAGGTCATAGAAACATTATCCATTCATATACAAGTAAAAACATGCTGAGAGCTATACATAGCTACTGAAATAAAATATACATATAACCAACATAATAGCAACAAAAATAACATGGACATATCAACCATCAAAATACACATATACATCAATACATTTACACATAGGAAGTGTGGGGAGAACAGTGTGGAAGTCTAAAAGATTATTGTTATGAAAGGATTATAGGGTTGGCTGGCTAGTGGAGTCCATCCAAGGCTTGAATGCTTAGATTCTAAAATTTTGACCAAGTGTGGTTATGATTAAATGGTCATTAAAAGATCAATTTGAACTTATTAGTGTTCTAGAACTATTCTAGGTGTGAAGGAGGCTTAGGGGGAGATGTAGTGATATGGTTGGTCTCATAGATTAGGAGGAGCATTGCTTTCCTAGTGATTTTGTGGTTCACCAAATAATCAAACATTATAGGAAGTGTGGGGAGAACAGTGTGGAAGTCTAAAAGATTATTGTTATGAAAGGATTATTGGGTTGGTTGGCTAGTGGAGTCCATCCAAGGCTTGAATGCTTAGATTTTGAAATTTTGACCAAGTTTGGTTATGATTAAATGGTCATTAAAAGATCAATTTGAACTTATTAGTGTTTTAGAACTATTCTAGGTGTGAAGGAGGCTCAATGGGAGATGTAGTGATATGGTTGCTCTAATAGGTTAGGAGGAGCATTGCTTTCCTAGTGATTTTGTGGTTCACCAAATAATCAAACATGAAAAAAGAAAAAATATGAGGACTACTTAATTCCACTTCCTGTATTGACTTATCAATAGGTATGTAGTTAGTTAATGAGTATCGATGATATTATTTGGTAAAGAGAGTGGGACTGTTTGTTTCTATTTTCTTAGAAAAAGGAATGCAGGGATTGTTATTGTCTTTATATAACATTGATGGTAATGAAAGTAAATAGTTTGCTTATTTATTTCCTCTTTAGTAAGGGCCCAGGGTTAGTTCCTAGGCCAATTCAACCGACTTGACAACCTAGGTTTAGTCCCTAGTTCCTCATAAAGTAAACAAGAATGAGATATAATTTGTGGAATTTAAAACTAAAATTGTGCCCTTAGAACCAATTGTAGATGATTGTGCATCTTGTAGAGGGCTAGTATCTAGGCCAAATTAACTAAATAGAAATCTAAAATCAATCCCTAGTCTCCATTAGAATATACTAAAATAGCTATAAGGATAAATGTAATTAACTATTATTTGACCAATTTGGCTTTTGAAAGAGACATAGTGCAATGAATTGAATAGGTTAGCAAGTAATATGAAACTCTAGTATTAAATATAACTCAGCATAATATAGTAAACCCTAAAAATAAGGAGTTTGTTTCTATAGGAACAACTTTAGAAAATCCCCAACAGTGATTATCAAAATGATAGTGTTCTAGCCAGCGATAAACATGCTAAAGTATTAAATTTTCAATACATAACCAACAACATTAACGTAACCAAAAAACAGTGCACGCACATAAGCTTCAAAATCCTCAGGAGACATGGCAACCACTTAGATAGCTTGTCCCTAGCACCCAATATTGTTATGGATCTCTTAGGCCATAGTCACTCTCATGCTATGGGAAAGGGAACACCCAACAACCTAAATTATCTCTCACAGGCTTCCATGCCAGCGATAAGAGACCAAAATTCGCAGTTTTGTGTGAGTAGCCCTGGAATTGAAGTCACTTTTTTGGAACCATAGCCTAGGTTAGTTCCTAGAATGGAGTGACAACTTAAGATCAGTAAAAGTATAGGGAACCAATGGTGCAAAAGAAATAAGATGAACAAGACCATAACTAGACCCCTACTAGCCATGACAAGCATTTCGTCAAATATATCATCAACATGTAACCTACAAGTGTAAACAACATAATTAATTGTACGAATGTCATACTAATCTAAGAATTGTTGTGAAGCATTGCTACCTCATGTCAATTTTCGCCTCTATTAGGTCATAGAAACATTATCCATTCATATACAAATAAAAACATGCTGAGAGCTATACATAGCTACTGAAATAAAATATACATATAACCAACATAATCGGAACAAAAATAACATGGACATATCAACCATCAAAATACACATATACATCAATACATTTACACATAAAAAACAAGGGAATGAGTTTCTCATTAATGAATCTAGTGTACCAACCAGAGATGGAACTACCACATTCCACCTGACAATAGATTGGTTGAGCCAAGTCTCTCTGCAAACAATCACCCTTATGCCATATTCCAAGCATGAATTTAGGAATCATATAACACGTCAAAAACACAAATCAACATGGATACCATTGGAGTTCTCCGCCTACACCTTCAGGAATTTGAGTGCATCCTCGTCTCTCGGGCTTTTCCGTGCGTCCACAGTCTAATCCAAGGATCAGTAGGACCTAAAATAAGATATGCACTAAAGGCTTTATCATGCATCCAATCCTAGGATCACTAGGCCCAATGGAGATAAAATCCACCTCTTGGCTTGACTGTATATCCTGCCATTCAATGACAAGGATACCTAAGCACACCGAGGCACACAATTTGACTTTACTACAACCCAGATTTCAGTTCAGGAGTTACTAGGCTAGTGGCTTCATGATCTTTAGTTCAGTTCAGAGATCACTAGACCATGTCTTTGTCAATTCAGATATCTACCCCACTCATCTTCGAATCTAATCAAGCCATTCCATATAAACAAAATGAGGGAAGCCATCTCATCAAAGCTATCAAGAAATGGAAAGGTTAGGTTGAAAATACTATTGCACTTGGAAAAAGCCATGTGATTGTAGAAAAGAAACACATGCAATCTGATGCATGTCAAATCTAGTAGGGAAAATAAACGTGCAAGTCGATACCTGCAATGAAGTGTGTTGTAGTGGCTTTATCTTGCCTTTCCCTCCTTAATCTTTGATCCATGTTGCCTTCTTTTACTTTGTTTCTCCAATGCCAAATTTATCCAAGAAAACTCTAAGTGTCTAAGAGTATGTGAGAGAGAGAGAATAATGAGAGAGCTCCAATGCTGAACGAACCAATCCTTCCGCATCGTTCCTTAGAAGGCTTTTTATTAATGAGGCCTTTATTTTCTTCATTTTCTGTTATTTCCTTTAATTTCCTCCTCACATGAAACCTATGACCTTCCACCTTCTTTTTCTCCTAATTTCCTTTATTTTCATAAATAATTGTGCCAAAATTCCATTTTCCCTTTCCAAATCCTTAGCCATTACCTTTGCAAATTTTCTTAGTCATAAATAATCAAGTGAACACCCCCTAGAATTCCTTTTCTAACATTAAACCAGGAATATGTGTCTCTTAAACCATGGTCTTATATATATATATATATAT